>VZQC01013118.1:511969-581799 GCA_009823505.1 Rhizomys pruinosus
AAAAAAAAAAAAAAAAAAAAAAAAGCAGGGTAGAGAGAATATGCCTAGTCTAGTCTTTGGCATACTTCTCCAAACACATAACCAAAAATTCCTTTTAAAAAGGGAGAAATTTACATATAGATAGATATAGATTAGATATAGATATAGATACATGTATAAATATAATGAAGCAATACAAATTGGAGGGAACAACAACAACAAAAGAACTGGGACGAAGTACCAACTGAAACAGTGAGGTTCTCCCCAAAACAATAATCCTCTGCTTTGAAAAATCTTTGGCCAGGCGTGGTGGTGCACGCCTTTAATCCTAGCACTTGGGAGGCAGAGGCAGGCGGATCTCTGTGAGTTCAAGGCCAGCCTGGTCTACAGAGTGAGTTCCAGGATAGCCAGAGCTACAGGGAGACCCTGTCTCAAAAAGACAAAAAAAAAAATCTTTGGAAAGACTCAGAAAAAGATGCAAGACATGTATGGCAGAATGCATGAACTTGGGGGGGGGGTCATGGAAATGGAAATAAGTCTAAATTGGACTGAGAAATGATGTATGAAAAAATTTAATAACAATAATATATATATATATGAAAAATAGGGAGGAATTAAAAGTGGTAGTCGTCCATGGTGGTGCATGCCTTTAATCCCAGCACTCGAGATGCAGAAGCAGGCAGATCTCTGAGTTCAAGGCCAGCCTGGTCTACAGAGTGAGTTCTAGGCCACAAAAAGACCAAAATAAATAAATCAATAAATAAAAGTGGTGGTATAAGTATGAACACTGGCACATTGCAAAAATGCGTTACTGCTTTTGCTGCTGTGTTCAGACATCAAACCATCTACTGGACTCCCTAAGGTCTAGTGTCATATGGTAGCACCATGAGGCCCTGAAGTGTGTTCTCTGAGCCTGTGCATCTGTCTGCATCATCTCTACAACCCCCCTTCCAGATTTATCCCTTCTAGAAAAATGTTCTCAATGATAACTTTAGCAGAAAAAAAAAAAAAAAAGAAAATACAATAGCTAGCCTGTGACTGATTCCTATTAAAGCATGGCCGGCCAAATACACAACTGAAGGCGAGGCAATGATGTAAATTCAGAGCAAACCTCGGGACTTGACTTCCACTTCACTTCAGTCAGTATGGAATAAGATGCAGGCCTGGATTCAGGTAACTTTTTTGTCAAGCTTGGCACCTACATTTATATTACCAAGCAGCGTAGTTTAAACATAGTGGGGTGAAAGGATGGGGCTGGGTTGAAATGCTGACTAAGTCCTGCCAATGTGGGGACTTTGGGCACATTACCTAACTTTCTGAGCCTAGGTTCTTTTCATTTGTATACTGGCTTATACTAAAACCGACTGCACATGTTTGCTCAACAACACTAGCTACACGGCAAGTCTGTGGCTAGTAAGCTAAGCTTAGGTACAAGTTTTTTTTTTTACACTGAAACATGTGACAGGTGAAAGCAAGAGTCACAAGGCCAGGCAGAGAGTGGACATCTGACCAACGCCTTCGTTTCCATTCTGAAATCAAGATCCATTCATTTAGCCAGCAAAAGTTTCTGTGTCACTAATGCATGCTAATACCACTTGAAGTTCTAGAGATACACCAGTAAACCAAACCAACCCAAGCCTCTGCTGCCCTCTGGAGGCTCCCATGACAGAATCTTATGAGAAACTGAGGCACGGGATCTACCAGGGAAAAAGAAGGTACCCAAGAGACCCACTGAGAAATCAGGAAAGTCTATTCATTCCAGGAGACTGAAGCAGAGTTTCTTTCAAAAAAAAAATCAAGTTCCTTCACAGTTTGTATAGGTCTCCCCATACCATCCCTTAACACTTACAACACTGGTAAGATTCAGTTACAGTCTACTTAACTGTAGATTTCTAGCACAGAAGCTTACATGGCCTTAGGCCACCAATGGGAAATTCCTTCTCCAGGCATGTCTGCAGAGATAGATGTTTAGGGCAGGAGTTAAGACGTCCTTTAATAACAATTTATTGCAAGTCCCTTAGCAAGCAAGGTAGTTGCAAACATATGCTCACCTAGATAACTGTGCCATTTGTCTCTCAAGAGAGTTTTGAGGTCTTTTGTGTCCACCAATTAGTTTTGATTCCTCTTTCAGGACAAAATTTTAGTGAGCATTCATAAAACCATTATAAGGTGAGTTTTATGTCCTAAAGTATAAAAGCAGTCATAAAATTACAAAAACAATATCAGACACACACAAAAGGGACATTAAAGACATGGGTACATTTCTTTTCTTCTTCAAGAAGGGAGTCACTTTAGCAGAACCTTTCCAAATCCTTTCCCAAAATGGATAGAAAGGGAGAGAAACCAGAAAATGCATTTTACCACATTTTCTGGCCAGACCTTATAAAAATGAAGAACAACTATATCCAGCTGATGTTATGAAGATCTTAGAAGTTCTGCTTAGGAACTGCTCCACCTTCACTCATATACTCAAGAGGATACAGTTCACAGTTTATCAGAAGCATCAAGATTCTTAAAAGTTTTTATTTCTAAAAACTGAAGTTATATCTGGTCATTCTGATGACATGTAGACTACACAACCTAAACTGAAGTTATATCTGGTCCTTCTGATGACATGTAGACTATACAACCTAAACTGAAGTTATATCTGGTCCTTCTGATGACATGTAGACTGTACAACCTAAATTGAAGTTATATCTGGTCATTCTGATGACATGTAGACTATACAACCTAAACTGAAGTTATATCTGGTCATTCTGATGACATGTAGACTATACAACCTAAACTGAAGTTATATCTGGTCATTCTGATGACATGTAGACTATACAACCTAAACTGAAGTTATATCTGGTCATTCTGATGACATGTAGACTATACAACCTAAACTGAAGTTATATCTGGTCATTCTGATGACATGTAGACTATACAACCTAAACTGAAGTTATATCTGGTCATTCTGATGACATGTAGACTATACAACCTAAACTGAAGTTATATCTGGTCATTCTGATGACATGTAGACTATACAACCTAAACTGAAGTTATATCTGGTCATTCTGATGACATGTAGACTATACAACCTAAACTGAAGTTATATCTGGTCATTCTGATGACATGTAGACTATACAACCTAAACTGAAGTTATATCTGGTCATTCTGATGACATGTAGACTATACAACCTAAACTGAAGTTATATCTGGTCATTCTGATGACATGTAGACTATACAACCTAAACTGAAGTTATATCTGGTCATTCTGATGACATGTAGACTATACAACCTAAACTGAAGTTATATCTGGTCATTCTGATGACATGTAGACTATACAACCTAAACTGAAGTTATATCTGGTCATTCTGATGACATGTAGACTATACAACCTAAACTGAAGTTATATCTGGTCATTCTGATGACATGTAGACTATACAACCTAAACTGAAGTTATATCTGGTCCTTCTGATGACATGTAGACTATACAACCTAAACTGAAGTTATATCTGGTCATTCTGATGACATGTAGACTATACAACCTAAACTGAAGTTATATCTGGTCCTTCTGATGACATGTAGACTATACAACCTAAACTGAAGTTGTATCTGGTCGTTCTGATGACATGTAGACTGTACAACCTAAATTGAAGTTATATCTGGTCGTTCTGATGACATGTAGACTGCACAACCTAAACTGAAGTTATATCTGGTCATTCTGATGACACGTAGACTGTACAACATAAACTCATGCAGTGCAAGCTTGGTCCTCCAGGTTCTTCCCTGTGGCAAAACCCTGGGGTACTCATGCATTTAAATTACAAAGCCATGGAGGCCAGAGGCTGGCACAGGGCAATGGGTAAATATATGCTCCCCTTTACAAGGCTCTGTGAGGGAGAGAGACATACAGTCATGGTACACACCATGGTACAGACATACATACATGGTACCCTTCAACGGCCCACACAGCTCTACCTGGGCAGATGCAGAAAGTCCATAAAAGCAAAGCTAGCTTGAGGGCTGGATGAGAGTTCCATACCCCACCTCAAGGCTAAAAGGCTGAACCGGGGAGATCCTAGCTTTTTGTTGACTGGATCTGTGAAGCAAAGTTGGTTCAAAAAGAAACAGAGTCATATTTTTATACCAAAAAGCTGATGACCAGGAAATTCCTTCCCAAGAGCCAGGTGTGGTGACACACGTCTTTAATCCCAGCACTCAGGAGGCAGAGGCATGCAGATTTCTGTGAGTTCAAGACCAGCCTACTCTACAGAGTGAGTTCCAGGACAGCTGGAGCCTACAGGGAGACCCTGTCTCAAAAAAAACAAAAAAAAAAAAAAAAAAGACAGAAATTCCTTTCCAAGATATTCTTTGTACAACAAACTGAGCCAGTTACCTCTCTCAACCTGAATAAGGGCTGCTAATGAAAGACTCCTATTCCTTTCAAACCACGAGTCACACAAGGAAACTCCACTCCTGAGTAAAAGAACTCCACACTGCAATAAAGGAACAAATCAAGGGCTGTCATGCTTAGGAAACAGCTGGGCATCATCACCCAAAGAAAGCCCTGTGGCTGCTGAGCACAACCCAGGCTGACCCACATTCAGACAGTACTGTACCCAATGCACATACAAAAAGCCAAAACCAGCAAAGATTTCTACACAGTTCTCCATCTCTGCTGCACAGAGGAATATCCAGAGGGCTTTCCAAACCCAAGGCCCAGGCTGTACCCTAGCTAATCAAATCTGACCCTGAAGTGGGAAGCAGGCACTAGCTGGGAATGTTGTGCTCCAGTGACCCAATTTCCTTATTTCTCCACTTGCCTGTTAAATGACTCAGAAGGACAACCTGTGGCTCAACCAACAATCAGAAGAAACCAAAGCCCATGATGGAAACCAAACTATGACGGGCCCTGAGAGAAACCCAAAGGGAGACCTGGAAAAAAAAAAAAACAAGCCTGCAACCAAAACCCGCAGCCAACAGCACACTTCACACAGACTGTGCAGGTTGGCGGTGAGACCAAAGGTTCCAGAACCTCAGGGCCGGCTCCAGGTTCTGGATCCGAAATCAAGGCTTTGACAACTGTTTAGCTATGTACTCTTCCAGAATCTGGGACAGGTCTGGACTACTCTGGGCCTTCAGACTGGGGTGGGTACTAGGAGGGGACCACAGTACGGGGAGGAAGTGCAGATTTTCTGCGCAGTTCAACTGCCCCAGGGTCTGGAGGAGGCCCGGGCTCCTGCTCTTCCTAAGCCCTACAGCTCCCATCTCCAGATCTATCAGGTCTTTCTGGCTTCCCTTGCACTACATGAAGTTCAGGGCTGCTTATGAGCAGGAAGCCAATGAACAACGCTTACTCAGGGACTCTATCCAGGACACTGAGAACACTAATATAACAGGAAAGGATAAGGGGAAGTGGTCAGGGTAAATGAGAATTTAAATAAACCAAACAAAGAAGAAGCGTTTTAAACAGTCTCAACTATAGTTTTAAAGTGTCATCTCGCCGGGCATGGTGGCGCACACCTTTAATCCTAGCACTTGGGAGGCAGAGGCAAGTGGATCTTTGTGAGTTCAAGGCCAGCCTGGTCTACAGAGTAAGTTCCAGGACAGCTGGGGCTACAGGGAGACTTTGTCTCGAAAAGACCAAAAATAAATAAATAAATAAAGTGTCATCTCAGCACTGAGCGGTGCATTCAAATATTCATTAGTGGCTACATTTTTTTCAAAATCAGATAATTTGATATAAGAACCTGGATTTCTGACTTCTTTGGGAACTTGGGGGCGGGGGGAGTATCCCCACAGGATGGCAAGGTCCAATGCAGCTCACTCCAGTATCCCAGCCTAGAGGCCGTGCAGGAGGCCCAAGGACAGGAGACAAGAAGATGCCTAACACAGAAGGAAATGTCCTTCTACCATCAAGGGGCACGGAATCGAAAGGTCTGCAGGCGGCCTCTCAAACTGCCACCACAGCACAATGCTGGCTCTCATTCTCCTATCAGTGTCTCTAAGGCAGAGAAAACACTAAAAAGCTGCTTCAACAAAACAAACTAAGACATAACCTGGCTGGGACAGACACTCTGTGATGTGTCCAGGTGTACTAATGTCTCACTTTAGATTTATTAATGCAGCCACGAATGAGGGGGGTGCATCCTCTCGTCCACACTGTATATATTCATTCACATGCTCTCCCCTTCCCTTTCTCCCCCCAGTGTGCCCCGGCCTCCCTAACCTTCATTCCTCTGTCTGCCTAACAATATGTAAACTTTCTGATGCCCTGCAGGGGCAATTTTTGAAGAGTGAAGCTGCCCATATCCCTGAGAAGTGAACCCAAGACAACATTAGCAGGTTCTTAACACTCAACAGTTCATTCCAGAATCCTTGAAAATGAATATACAGCACAGCTTACAGGCAGAAGTAAAAGAAATGACCTGTCAGGGAGCCAGAGGACTGAGGCGCACGCATACATACACACACACACACACACACACACACACACACACACAAACACACACACACCACAAAAGGGGGGAGGGGAGAGAGAGAGAGAGAGAGAGAGAGAGAGAGAGAGAGAGGAAAACTCCGACATCACCAGCATTCCCTGCAGTAAAGAGGACTCTGGCACAAGACAAGCTTCCTTCTTTGAGACCTGTAGAGCAGGGCCCATCCTATGACTAGGATGGCAGTGTGGGAGTGAAGGAAGTCTCAGGTTACACCCGCTGACATAGTTACACCTCTAATTGGAGCTCATTTCAAAGGAGAAGAGGTGAGGGCTGGGAAGGTGAGGGTAACACACAAAGTAATAGAGGTGACTGTCTGGGCCAAGAGGCATCTAGAGATAACAGGATGACATCAAATGAGCAGTTCCACCTGCGTTTCATGCAGGTCCTCAGCTCTCAAGTGTCACCCTTCTGAGATCTTTTATGATTACATGTGCATTTTAATGCAGCCTGCTTTCTCCTGCACAGTGATGAGTTTCCTTCAAGTTTTAGGGCTGCCCTGCCTACATTTGCAAAGCTGCACAAACCCAGCACTTGGAACCCAAAGCACTCCAACACAAAAAGGCCCTTAGCTTCTTCAAGGCACTGAGAAGGGACTTGAGAACAGCCATGTGCATTCTCGGACACAAACAGGAGAGTAAAATTGCATCGCATCAAGGCCAGGCAAAGAAACAAACTACGGAAGCACCCTACTGAGTCCGATATTAACAGGCAGCCATGATGAATTCTTTCAGGTCCATCAGTGAAGCCTTTGGTCCTACCAAGCGCTACCCCCTCTCCAGTCAGCACCAGCCAGTCCGCACTTTGGCTCTAAGCTATCTTTCTCCAATACCTTTCCTAAGGATCCAAATCTCAGCGAGACTCCAACTTAACCACAGGACTCCACAGTACCACAGGACCTAGTACATCAAAGTGGGGACTATGCCCAGCTTAAACACCAATACGAGGGCCTCTGCAAGGCTAAAAATATTTTCATAATGATGCCAAGACATTATTTTATTTTTTGACTTTTGCCTTTCTGGTGATCAATTAAATATGTGCTAATATTTCCTCGGTTTAAATTTTTTATTTTAATCTCTAATTTGGCAAATATAAAGTGTGACAACCCAGGAAAGAAAAGGCTCTTTGAGGTATTCAGTATTTTTTTTTTGGTTTTGGGGTTTTTTTGTTGTTGTTTTAGGGGGGGGTTTGTATTTTTGAGACAGGGTCTCCCTGTACTCCCAGCTGTCCTGGAACTCGCTCTGTAGACCAGGCTGGCTTTGAACTCACAAAGATCCATCTGCCTCTGCCTCCCAAGTGCTAGGATTAAAGGCAAGCACCATCACGCCCGGCTCTTCAATAATTTTTAAGAGCATTGGGAGCCCCCAACCCAAAACACTTAGAACTGCTGGTGGGCCACCTACCTGCACCACTCAGAAGTGTCTAAATGCTTTGCTGCTACGTGACAAGACAAGCAATCAATCAACCTTCCACTCAATCAATAATGGGTGAAACTTCTTTCCAGCAATCTGACCAAGTCTAGGTTATGGTCTGTCATGGATAAGAGGAAGAGATGTCCAGGGGCCAATCCATCCTCTCTCTTGGTTAAGAATGGAAAAACAGCCGGGCGGGCGTGGTGGCACACGCCTTTAATCCCAGCACTCAGGAAGCAGAGGCAGGCGGACCTCTGTGAGTTCAAGGCCAGCCTGGTCTACATAGTGAGCTCCAGGCCAGCCAGGACTAAAGGGAGACCCTGCCTCAAAAAGACAACAAAAAAAAAAAAAAGAAAAGAAAAAGAATGGAAAAATGAAGTTATGGAACCAACACAAGAGAGAAAAAGCCAAGACCGTCACTGACAAGGCTGCTTCGCAAACTCCTACCACAGATAACTACAGCACCTCTTGCTACAATGGACACTATACTCTGGATTCTTTACAGATTGGCCAAGACCAGGTTATCCAGCCCCTCCTCCCGCCACCAGCAGCTGTCACCATCCCTCCTCCCTGCCATAACACCTCCCCCACATAAAACTTTGTGCTGTAAACTTAGATTTTTGCTGACCTTCCTTTCTCCAAAAACCTCCTTCCTTCATCACCTACACAGTAGAGCTAAGTACCTGGTAGCAACTGGACACTGCTTACTCATTTTTGCGCTGTGTAAGAGTCCACTTGATGGGCTGGAGAGATGGCCTAGTGGTTAAGAGCACTGACTGCTCTTGCAGAGGACCCGGGTTCGATCCCCAGCACCCACATGGCGGCTGAGAACCGTCTTTGACTCCAGTCCCAGGGGAATCGCAAAGCCCTCTTCTGACCTCCGCGGCATTGCACGACAGACCTACATGCAGACAGTACATTCATACACATAAAAATAATAATAATAAATAAAAATTTAAAAGAGTCCACTTGATATCACAAAATATTCATGAAAAGCATAGGCAGTACAAGACAACATTGTAATAGCTACAGTGACTACCTACTCTGTGGGGGCACTTCACAATCATTAATCCCTTAGACCCTCATTATAACCCTGTAAGTATCACAATCTTAATGCACAGATGAGGGAAGAGGAGGAAAGAAGACTACAGATCATTTATAAAGCAGGTAGTCAGTAGCAATGGCAGGATGAACCTTTAGGGCCATCTGACTTAGTGGCCCTCTGTCCCCATGCCCGTACCAGGCAGGGCTTGGCACTGACATTCCTAAACATTTTTTTGTCAATGATCCAATGTGGAAACAGCCTAAAGAAGAAAAGTGGTTTCTCACATGCAGAAAGCACTTGATGTCTGCTGAATGGATGGACAAATGCACAGATAAGAGCAAATCGATAACTATAAATGCACCTCAAAGACTAAGAAACATGGTACAGAGACTAGATCAGCTCTATTTGTTGTGGACTACTGAGAGTCTCAAAAAGTCAGCACAGAAATCAAGGAAGAGGGAGAAAGACCACCAATGGAGAACAAAGGCCACCAAATCTTCTGATTCTTCAAAATCAGAAGAGAAAGGAATTTGAGCCAAATCAGAGAGAACCAAGTAAGTTCCATTAACACTTAACGCGCCACAAAAGGAGGGGGAAAATCTTTCTCCTGATTCAGTAGTTCATTTTCTTAGTCATCAGAAAGGGCAGGTGATCTGAAATCTACTCAGTAGCAGGTGCACAGTAAGGTACGCTGTTAACAAGACCCCTTGGGGAAGGCCTGCCTCTGGAGAGTCCTTACCCTCCCATCCTCCTCTGGCACTGGCCACTGACCTCGGCAGACACTGATAACATCAGACCAGCTCTCCAGTTCACCTTGACTGGCTGGCTACCACCAGCAGAATAAAAGCTGCTGTTCTCAGTGCTAGAAGGAACTTACAGGTCACCTGAGTGCAAGCTCTTTACCAAGACTCCAGCCTAGTGATCAAGCAAGTAGGAATTCAGCCCGGCAGCATCAGGTCTGCTTCCCCAGCAGAATGGGCCCCCTCTGCTCTCTCTGCTATCTCTGGCTACTCAATTGCTAGCCTGGGTTCCTGAGGAAAGGAACCCTTTCTGTTGTATTCCCAGTGCCTAACGGTATACTCTGCACTTTGTAGGTGCTGTGGATAAATGCTTGCTGAGTGTCTGTAGAGATGTGGTCAGATACGTTCACCCTGTGAACACATGATGTGAGCACATCCTTTCTGGGTCCTTTAGCATTCTCCAGCATCAGTCTATGTAACCTTTGGACACATGTCAGATCACCCCATATTCACACCACTCCAATGACAGTAGCTGTACTTAAAACAAAACCTAAACCTTGCCATGGGTTACTAGGCCCGACATGCCCTCCACATTCCCAACTCTGTCTGGAACATTCTTCCTAGATATTCTTTCAACTCATCACCCTCCTCTTTCATCAAAATAGCCTGCAGAGTTGTACTGTACTCTGGCCATGGTTATCTACAGTTTTCCTGCTTTCTGTGCTATACTGTTTCTGTAGAACTCTCACCACCTGTCATTACATGATGACCCTATGTACCACTAGACCTACCCCGTCCAATATGGCAACCACTAGCTATATGCGCTACTGAAATGAACTTGTACCATGATATAAAATACCAGATTTCAGACTTAGTACCCCAAAAAAGCAATTATCGAATACTCTGTTGTTGTTATTGTTCACGTTGACTGCATATTGAAGTGATATTTTTGATTAGGTTAAATAGATTGTTTAATTTCTTTTTTCTTTGTTTTTCAGCACTGGGGATCAAACTTGGGGTATATCACCAAACTATAACCCTTGCTTTCTTTTCAGTTTTTTAATATGGCTATCAGAAAAACTTAAATTATATCTATGCCTCATACTACATCTCTATCTGACAGCAGGGCATGAGATTCTAAGCTGCTCCAGGACAGCCAGTTTACATGTCCTTGTCACGAATGAATCTTCAAGCTTGAACAGAACTCTACACTCAAAGTCACTCAGTAAAGACTTCCTAGTGAAAGATCTCCCCTTGATAAGAATTTTTCCATCTTACAATGTCCATTCAAGAGTTCCCTCCTTCCATAAACTTGGGATTACCCAGCTTGGCACGTGCCACAAGGGTCAGCACACAAGTCCATGATCTGAGCAGCCACTATAGGCACATACCATAAATGGGTGTTTTTATTTATCATCTGCTTCATTGCATTGTCTTTGAAAAGACTGGAAGAAAAGGAAGGAAACAGACTATTGAACTAACATTTCAAAAGAAAGACCTGAAGCCCAAAGAAGTGAAATCATGTAAAATGGGCAAATGGTGGACCCAGAATGTAAACGCATATCTTTCAGCTCCTCCACCCCCCCAGCACCAGGCCATCCACTGACAGCTCAGACTAGCCGCTAGCAGATAGCATCATATCCACAGAGGTGATCTAGTGGCCTTCACTGTAGTCTGTCTGCTTGTTTGGGGCATAATCTTTGCCAACATCTGAAATTTTAGGGATGATGACAATCCAGGTTTTACTTTCATTCAAAACTTGAATACTTGTTTACATGCCAAGTACAAGAACTGCAATCCAAGAACAAGATAGAAATGGAAGGATCATATAATAAACATAAAGTAAGGAAAATATGTAAGGTAAGAAATTATAGGTACTACAAGAGAAAAAGCAGAGATGAGGAAAGAAACTGCCAGGGATGAGGGAAGCCAATTTTGCTAGGTAAACTGAGGAAGCCCACAAGGAGGAAGTGATGTCTAAAAACAATCTCTTAAGGATAAAAGGAGTGCACCCTATGCACATCTCAGGAAGGATGCACCTGGAGGATGAACAATGAGGGCAGAGCCCTCAGGACGTCACTGGTTGGAACAGAGAAGTGCAGAATGCAGACAAAAGCAACACTGCCCCCCTCCCCCGCCTTTTTTTTGGTCTTTTTGATACAAGGTCTCCCTATAGCCCCAGCTGGCCTGGAGCTCACTCTGTAGACCAGGCTGGCCTTGAACTCACATAGATCCACCTGCCTCTGCCTCCCAAGTGCTAGGATTAAAGGTGTGCACTACCACGCCCAACTACACTGTCCCCTTTTATAGTGCAGAATTGTCACTAGCAAATGACCTGCAGCCCGTAAGTAGCCCCCAGCCTTCCCTGCACACAAGTGTGGCCATGTCACTAGCACCCTGTGTCTCCATACTGGAGCAGCCAGCACTCTCATCACCTCTGCCACCTTCAACAGGATGCACAAAAATGACAGTGAGGTTTCAGAGACTTAGAAGCTACACAAGATGGAGGGGGAAAAAATCTGCTGACCAAGATTTACAACAGCAGCCTGCTTACATAAGGGTCTTTAATGCTGAGCCACTCAAAAGTAGAAGCAAATTAATTACAAAAGGCCTTCTTCCTTCCCTAACTCTGAAGCAAGAACCTGCTCCGTTTAGCCCCTCCTCTCTCAGGGTTTCTCATGAGAAATTACTACAGGCTTGCAGGGCCCCTGAATTTTAATTACCTAATTCTGCCTAAACCCAACCCTGGACACACCATTGAGAACTGCCCTTCACCAGCTGGATGTTAACTCCAGCCCTCTCCACACAGTCCCCATATGTCCTTTTCTTTTTTTTTTTTTTTTTAATTTTATTTATTTCCGTATGTGTACGAATGTATTGTCTGCATGCAAGTCTGTGCACCCGTGACGTGCAACGCCGCGGAGGTCAGAAGACGGTGTCAGACTCCCCTGGAACTGGAGTTCTCCTGGAATTGGAGTTTCAGACGGCTCTCGGCCTCCATGTGGGTGATAGGGATCGAACCCGGGTCCTCTGCAAGAGCGGTCGGCGCTCTTAACCGCTAGGCCATCTCTCCAGCCCCCCATATGTCCTTTTCATTTGATGGATGGAACCAAACAGTTAACCAGAGCAAGGTGTTAACAGCTCAGAGCACATATCTGCATTCCACCAAAGGAAGCCCAGTCCTCAATCCCCTGAGTGGACAGCGCCATGCTAAGGAATGTCATTCCTACCCTTAACATGGGCCAGTACTGACAAACTGTGTCCCAATAACAGGAAAAGCTTAATGAAGGAGACGTTTTACATGACCAATAAATCTACTGTAGGCCCTTGTACTGGTCCTGGGCCAGATAAAAGCCTTACTTGAGCACTATGAGAAACTGAAGCAAAATGCTCATATCAGCAATAATACAATGTTACAAAAATAATTATGAAGAGTACATGAAAACTAGGCTCTTTTTTCAATGTGCAACTATTTCAATATAAAGAATTAAAAATAATTCAAAAGAAGAAAGAGAAGTACATCATTTAAATCATCTTAGATGGGTACCGGCCACGCCTCCTGCCAATCTTCTCCCAACTGCCCTATTTGATCAACCTACAAGAACTCAAATGAGGCCAAAAATCTTTAGAAAAAGGAAAGAAAACAGACAAGAATCTACTTTTCTCTTTTTTAAAGCATTTACTTATGTCGGGGTGGTGTTTGTTTGTGTGTATGGGTGATGAGTACCACTGCGTGCATGGGAGCTCAGAAAACAGTGATCCCAGGGATGGAACTCCTGGTTGTCAGGTGTAGTGGCAAGTACCTTTTCCTTCCTGCTGAGTCATCTCATGGTCCAGAATCTACTTTTATCTCAGCAGTATTTTTCACTTTTAAACTAGCCTTCACCACCTTAAATCATTTTCTCTTAGAAGTTCCCTGAGGGGCTTCAAGTGCCCTTCACAGGGAGCTCAAGTCAAGTGCCCATGCCCCAGGCAGAACAGACAAAGGAATCGCCAAGACCCTGAAAATAAGAATCAGTAGGTGCCTCTGGGCCCTACAAGGGTGGAGGGAATCAATCAGCCTTGAGGGAGCAACACCCTGTGATGGGTTCTGAAACCCAAACTCTTACAAATTTAGAATTCTCTTTTGAGAGAAGAGAACTTACATTCGCTCTATAATAGCCTAACTACAGTATTCTCTTATAATGAAAGATCATATTTGGCCAGCTTCTCTGGATAATAAATTTACTACACCTGTGTTTTTCAAGCTATCGATCATAAAATTGGTTTAGTAGGTAACAGGCATTCTTTTTTTTAAATTAAGTAATTGAGAGCAGAAAATGTCAGTGTGCACTGAACTGGTAAACATCCTGTTGTGGACCTGCTGGATGCTTTCAGTTCTGGGAAATCAGCAGCAACATTCCAAAACTCAAAAGTCCTTCATTTCAAATAAAATGACAAGTCTTTTTCTATACAGAGAAGAAAAACAGCCATAAACAAATCTTATAGTCACAATAATCATATTAGGAAATCTGAGCTGTATTCAAGGGGGCAGGGGGAGAAGGGAGATTCTATAGCAAACTGGTCAGAAATTTTTCATGCCCAAGTACCTCACTCAAGATATTTACTAATTATAAGAAGAAAAAAATAAAGCATTACCAGTGCAAAGATCAAACAGATGTGTTAAGCAGGAAAGTCATTATCATCAGTAATAAGACACATTAATAAGTAGACTTCACACAGCTCCAGTCACATGAAGATCCAAAGTCATTTATGTGACGCTCATGCCGAAATGCATCAATTCAAATTAATCATGAAAAAAAAAAAAACCAAAACTCAAACTGAGAACTACTATAATCACTAATGCCCATTGACTCAAAAATTAAGGTGATCCAAGAACCCATCATAGACCCCAGAAAAGAACCTATTACTACCATTTTGTTAAACTGATCCAGTTTCCAATGGCCCCTAAATACTTACCCTTGTACCCACAGATCACTGTAGCTCAGACTTCATCAAAGGAGCTGCTTTAGCAGTGGACAGAAGTTATCATGGGGAGGCACAACTGGCCGCCAAAGTGCAGAGAATGTGCGACTATGGAATGGCTAGCCCCAAAGGGGACATCTATAACACAACCCCTACAAGGAACATGACAGCAGAGGGGATGGAACTCTTGTAAGAGCCAGGACTGGGAGAACTGCTGTGAAATGTCTTCTAGACATCTCAACAGCTACGGCTACCTGAAAGAAGACCACACCAATCAATGTTCCAATATTCCAATAGTCCATGGAACGGGAAAGGACTCACAAGGACCCACGGGAGCTACAGGCAGTCACTGGCTGTGAAGGGAGGGAGAGTCAGTCTTCTTTAGGCATAGGTCGCCCATGCCCCAGTGGTCAACCCTACGCCCATACTGGCAACACTAACTGGACCCCACAGGTTTTAAAGTATACACACATCAATGTACATTAACAGTAGAAGAAATGAATTCAAGGGTTTGTATAGTGGGGACACAGAAGGAGTTGGAGGGAGGAGGGAAGGGTGGACAAGATCAAAATGCAATATACTCATGTAAGAAATTCTCAAAAAAGAAAGTAAAAGAAGGTCATGAAAAACAAGAGAAAACTGAAAAACTATCAGAAGCCAGGGGAGACCAAGGAGAGATGGCAGTTAAAGCAAACGTCTCTTACTTTTGATAACTGTACCACAGCGAGATGCTAACATTAGCGGAAAGGTGGGTGAAGAGTACATGTTTGCAGCTTAAGTTTAAAAATATATACACATACAGAAATAAATAAAATTAAAAAAAAATACTTCAAAAGTTAAAAACCATCAAACTTTCTAAGGAAGGAGATGAAAGTATGCTACTCAGTACACTATGTATCATTTAAGGTTAACAGAGGTACAGTACAGACTGTACCTCTGCTAACCTTAATAGCAAGCATGCTGAACCTTCCCTATGTAGCTTATGTGTAATAAACTTAGTAAATGGGGAGGGAGTGGAAGCTGTGATCCTTCACTCCAGCCTCTTCCACCTCTCCTAACACCCAGTGAGAGAGTGTCAAGATTCCCTTTTCTTCCTCACAGATGACAACATGCACACCCTGCAGAGGCTGAGGCTATGATCCCTATTTCCTTGCCAGCATCCACATCAAATACAAGCTGAACACAGAACAGGAGAGGCCAGCATTAATGCAACAAACACTCCTTGAGTACCATGTCTGCCCCGCACAGTTCCTAAGTCTAGAAACACCCATGAACAAGACCATGGTTCCTTGCTCTTGTGAAGGAGAAGCAGGCAGCAAAAGTACACTAAAAGATGGACCCAGATAGAGAAATTCAGAAAATGGCAACTAAGAAGCCACTGCTAAGAACCAACGTAATGTGATACCAGCTTCCCAGAGGGAGGGGAATCAGAGTCAGGCTCCTTCCCTGATCCTCAGTTTTCTCACACTGAGTTAATGACAGAACTGTTAAGAATGAAATTAGATAATGATAGCACAGTGCTTAGAAATCCTAGCAAGTGAATGAGTGGACAGAAATAGTTAATGAATGACTAAACTTACTTATGAAGACCATTACAGAGAAAACACTAATGTTCTCAATTTATTCTCAATTCCACGCATCCCACTGAAACACACTCAAACCTAATAGATTGATGATCACAGAAGCAGCTATTTCCCCTCCACTGGGCAGCCACAATGAATAAGGAATGAACCAGAAATCGGGGAAGGATGGCTGGAAGGCTCACAAACCAAGTGCTCACCAAAGCCAGTGAGTGAGTGAAGAAGCATCTGGGGCCCTGCTCTGGTGATGCCTGTCATGAACAGGTGGCCAAATCCTAACGAGCCATGACTGACTTCCCATGAATCCTCCCTGCCTATCTTTCATCACCTGAGCTTGACAAAAGGCATCAAAGCTGGGAAGTGAATCCAAGCCTCAGTAGCCAGTAAGGCCACACTATTAAAGAACACTTGTCTATCATATCTTCCCCAGGGCTGCAGGTGTAAGTAGAATAACGTGTTTTCTTTCATAAAACAAGTTTGACCAAGGTATCCAATTCAAGAACCTAGAAAACAGTAAAAGGCTATTAAACAAATTTGGAAAAATAATGGTAATATAAAAGGTATCTAACATAAGCAAGCCTCAGTCCCAAATGTTCTGCATCAGGCATAGGGACATCTCTAAGTAAACCCCCCTTTCTATGATAGACACACTCATACACTGAATGTGTACTTGGTACTCACTTGAGCACATGTTCTCCCATTTAGAAATACTAGTACTCGGGGCTGGAGAGATGACCTAGCGGTTAAGAGCGCCGACCGTTCCTACAGAGGACCTGGGTTCGATCCCCAGCACCCACATGGCGGCCAAGAACCGTCTGAAACTCCAATTCCAGGAGAACTCCAGTTCCAGGGGAATCCGACACCCCCTTCTGACCTCCGCGGCATTGCACGACACAGGTGCACAAACCTGCATGCAGACAGTACATTGATACACATATAGAAATAAATAAAATTAAAAAAAAAAACTAGTACTCACACCTTGAATAAGCATACTAAACATGCTAAGATAATTATTATTTATTTATTGTTTATTTATTTAATATGAGTGGGCATACTACCTGCATGTATATAAGTGCACCCAAGTATTATAATGCCTGCAGAGGTCACAAGAGGTTGTCAGATCCCCTGGAACTAGAGAGTTATGGACAGTTGGTTAGCCGCCACGTGGATGCTGGGAATCAAACCCAGGTCTTCTGCAAGAGCAGCCAGTTCTCTTAAGTCCTGAGTCATCTCTCTAGCCCTATGCTAAACTGGGGGGGTTGAGGGGAGGGGTTGTTGTTTGGTTTTAGGTTTTGTTGGGTTTTTTTGTTTCTTTTGTTTTTGTCTTTTTTTTTTATTTTTTTTTTTTAAATTTTTTTTTTATTAATTTTATTTATTTATTGTATGTGTATGAATGTACTGTCTGCATGCAAGTCTGTGCACCCGTGTCGTGCAACGCCGCGGAGGTCAGAAGAGGGTCTCGGATTCCCCTGGAACTGGAGTTCTCCTGGAACTGGAGTTTTAGACGGTTCTCGGCCGCCATGTGGGTGCTGGGGATCGAACCCGGGTCCTCTGTAAGAGCGGTCGGCGCTCTTAACCGCTAGGCCATCTCTCCAGCCCCTGTTTTTGTCTTTTTGAGAATGGGTCTCGATTTAGCTTCAGCTGTCCTGGAACTCACTATGTAGACCAAGCTGGCCTTGAACTCACAGATCCGCCTGCCTCTGCCTCGCAAGTGCTAGGCCTCTGTGCCACCACGCCCAGATTATTTTTCCTTTTTAAAACAAAAACACCTGTACTCTGCCATGCCTAGATCCTCTACTGTGCCCAGGTGAAGGCTGGGATCCTAGTCAGCCTCAAAACAGGAGGAAGAGAGCTTGAGAACTCACCCAGGGAAACAGGAACCCAGCTCTCTCCTTCCCTTCCTTCCCTCTCTCCATTAGCTGAAAGGATTTTATCAAGTACCACTTCCATGCTTTTGTGAACTGCTGCATCCTCAGGGAACCCCCTAAAGCCACAGGAGCACTTCCCACCCCTATAAAAGAGCTCTGGTCCTGACTGAGTTGCACAGTACCACTATGCCTGCTTTCTCTTCTTCCTTCACTGTGGTCTTCCTTGGAGACAGTATCCACTTCCATCAGAGCCACTGTCACCTTCCAATGCCTGACCTCCAAATGTACACTGCAAAGTGAACCCACCCCAGCTCTGACTGCCTGCATCTCCCACCAGCACCCTCAAACAACTCAAATCACCATCTCACACCTCCACCCACCCAGCCAGCTCCCTGCCCAGCACCCCCAGCACTTGGGAAGATCATTCTTCTGCCTAATAAAAACCCAACCCCTCAGTCATCTTGAATTCTTCTGCCTCTCTTTATCCCAACAACTGGTCTTCACAATGTCTCTTGCAAGTACAAAACTCAAGATATGAAACAGTGCATATGTTACGTTCCTACACAGATGAGCAGACTAGGTGCAAATGTTTACAACAACCAAAAGTTTACAAGCAGTTCTCTCTGATCCATAGAATTAAGAGTGATTAGCAACTTAAATTTCATTGGTACTTTTATTTTTTTTCCCCCGTTGGTACTTTTATGGATAACACATCTTTCATACGCATGTAGTACGTCTGGGAGAATGATGGGCTAACATGTACAAGGAAGGCCTTGGGTTAGAACCTTAGCACAGAAGGGGAAAAAAAAAAAGTAAGACAGAAGAAAGACAGTAATACCTTCTACAGGATTTTACTACTTGGCTCTTTGCTCTGCCTTTTCCTACTTTGGTTCCAACCTCATACAAAATCCTACTACAAGTCTCTCTGGTCACCCTGCACTGGTGGTCTGCAGGAAGGATCCTGAGCCTCGGGTTCATGTACCACAAGGTACTGTCCAGGCAGGAATGACTGTGCATATAAAGCACCTAGCACAGCACTTGGCAAGCAGGAAATACAACTTCCCCATTGCTGATACTAATACTGTTATTTACACACACTACTAGATGAAACTTCTGAAAAATATGAATTGGCAGATGACAGTCCTGTCTTAAAATCATTGGTAGCTTCCAAAGTATATGCAGAAAACTCATGCTTCTTGCCAGACATCATTTGAAATGTTATTCAACTAACGACCATTTCAGCCAGTGTGGAGGCTCCTGAGAAGGTCCCCATATTATGGGTGAGGAAACTCCAACAAAAAGAAGTGAAGTAAACAAAGCACCCAGGCCTGAAGGCAAGGAGAGGGAAGCTGGCTTCAAGCTCCACACCTCGGTCGGGCTCCACATGTACCGTGTGGCTTGGAAGTGTCCACAGCAACTAAAGAATGAAAATCCTTATTTTATTTCAATTTCATGTGGCCAACAAATAACATACTGGCGGCACAGACTCTACATTTACAGAAAAGTCCCTAACAACAAACACCATGCCTCCTGCTGCCTCTCAACTAATGCTCAAAATATGTCAAGTCATAATACAGTAACCTGCTCCTACCTCCCGGCCACTCCCAGCCTGCCCTCCCTTTAAGTCCTCCATACAACACAAAGACTTCAGAAAGTTGGAATAAGGTGACCATGTTCAAATTCCAGTTCCACGGTGTCCTGTGTGACAGTATGAAGACCATTTCTGTCTAAGCCCTTGCTCCTCATCTGGAGAATGGGCTGGCAATGCCAACTTCCAAAGAGCATCCACCAAGCACTTACCAGCTACTGTGCTTGGAAAGGCTAATCTCAAATTCTCTCCTGTCTTACAGACTTTGGGGACTTACATTTTCTATAAGGCCCCAGAGTCCCCCAGAGTTTCCCTATCAACTGCAAGAGGATTCTATTGCTATATTATTGAATGTCTGTTCCTCCTCAACCAAGACATCACCAGGTCCTACCAGCAAAGTTTTCTGTCATCTGACAGCCCTGAGACAAGAAGTAACCCCACTTGTTGCTCTGAAGGGAACCAGAGCTGGTTCAACCCAGCACTGTGATCTGAGAGGCTTCAGTCCACAGTGCTTGCCTAGCATGCACAAAGCCTTGAGTTTGATCCCCAGCACCCCATAAAACAAAGCACGATAGCATCAGTCTCTAATAAAGGACTTGGGAGATAGAGGCGGGAAGATCAGAAGTTTAAGGTCATCCTCAGCTACGTAGCAAGTTCAAGACCAGGCTGCAATACATAAGACTCTCTCTCAAAAAAAGAAAATGATTGGGGCTGGAGGGATGGCCTGGCGGTTGAGAGGGCCGACCACTCTTGCAGAGGACCCAGGTTCAATCCCCAGCACCCACATGGCGGCTGAGAACCGTCTGTGACTCCAATTCCAGGAGAACTCCAGTTCCAGGGAAATCCGAGACCCTCTTCTGACCTCTGCGGTATTGCACAACATGGATGCACAGACCTGCATGTGGACAGTACATTCATACACATACAAAAATAAATAAAATTTAAAAAAAAATTTTTTTTTTTATTTTTTTTGGTCTTTTTGAGACAGGGTCTCCCTATAGTCCCAGCTGCCCAGGAACTCACTCTGTAGACCAGGCTGGCCTTGAACTCACAAAGATCCTTTTAAATAAAATGAAAGAAAAGGCTGGGTCATTCACTGTCACGTGGTAGAAGAAAGGCAGTTGCCAAGATAAAAAGGGGCAGACATGGGGGCCGGTCCGAACCAGTGTCTGGACACACCTTTAGTCCTCCATCCAGGACATAAGCCTGCCATCACCACAGACCTGAAAGACTGACCAGGAATTAGCTCTGCTTTGATCCCATCTTGATGTTGAAAGGGAAGCACGTCACTGCACCTAAAGGAACTGATCCCAGTCAAAATGCCACTGGCACTTTTTTCTTCTCTTTTGAACTTCAGAGATATGAGACTAACTGTACCTGAGATGCTAATCAGGAAGAAAGGCTCAGAACTGGAAGGAAAGGGAGCACATGGGCCGAGCCGCGGAGGCGGCACAGCGCAAAGCAGCCACACGGCCGGCACAGCAGGCACTTTCTAAACACTTCTTTATGTTCTTTATGTACTTTTTAAAAAATACTTCTTTGGGGGGCTGGAGAGATGGCTCAGCAGTTAAGAGTGCCAACTGCTCTTGCAGAGGACCCGGATTCCATTTCCAGCACCCAACTGTCTTTAAGCCAGGTGCGGTAGCACACTCCTTTAATCGTAGCACTCAGGAGGCAGAGGCAGGTGGATCTCTGTGAGTTCAAGGCCAGCCTGGTCTATGGAGTACGTTCCAGAACAACTGGGGCTACAGGGAGACCCTGTCTCAAAAAAAAATTTTTTTAATACTTATTTTTATACTAGTTTTGAAAAGAAGGTACAATCATTAAACTGTAAACAATGACAACAATAAAAATAAGTGATTTGCCTGTGTGGTGCTGGAAATGGAACCTGGATCCTAGAACATGGTTGGTGAATACTTACCTCTGAGCCACACCCCTCATGAATCCTCTCAGAATGCATTTCTCATTGTGAATCAACCAGAAACATTTAGGAGACAAAAGCCCTGCTTTACCATAATTTCTATGGAAATTATAATTATTAGCACCATCTTAGAGACGTAAGTAGTAATGCTTAGGACAATTAAGTTTCTTGCTCAAATTTATCCAGTTCATAAATGACAATCAGAGCCGGGCGTGGTGGCGCACGCCTTTAATCCTAGCACTCAGGAGGCAGAGGCAGGCGGATCTTTGTGAGTTCAAGGCCAGCCTGGTCTACAGAGTGTGTTTCAGGACAGCTGGGGCTACAGGGAGACCCTGTCTCGAAAAGACAAAAATAAATATATAAATAAATAAATAAATAAATAAATAAATAAATAAAATAAATGACAATCAGAATATTAACCCAGGCAGTCTGCCCTGACTCTAACCCTCTTGTATTGGGCAGGGCAGTAGCTCTGAAGGATCATCAAATGTTTCCATGAAAAATCAAAGTCATCCCAGCTACCGCAGAGCCTGCCTGGGCTACACAGTGAGTTCAAAGCCAGACTGAGCACAAAAGTAAAAGGCTAGCCCACATAACCTGCTCAAAATGAAAAAGTGAAACTGAGATTCTGCCTCAAAATATAAAGCTGGCTGAGGATGTAGCAACTCACTGATAGAGCGAATGCTTGCCTGGCTTTCTATATGTAAGCCTCTGGGTTCAATGTCCAGTACTGCAAAAGAACAGAAGAAAATAAAAAAGAGGAAGAGAAACAGCACAAGTGAGTTATTGATTTATTTGTCTCTGTCTCTCTTTGGGGGGAGGGGAAGCATCTTGAGGCAGGAGCTCACTCTGTAGCCTAGGCTGGACTCAAACTCACTCCCCACCCGGACCCTTCCACAGTGCTGGAATTTCAAATATGAGTCGCCATATCCACCTTGTCTCTTCAAAGAAAAAAACACAACCTGTATAACTATAGAAAAAAGTGAAACAACGGAACAAAGGAAGAATTTCACAGAGAAAACAGTGTATAGTTGAAACAGATGAAACATTAAAATGCACATCAAAATTAGGCTTCTGATAAGGGCTTACTCATTTTAAAATGCGTAACAGTGACTTTGAGCAAGTTAGCTATATGCTATGATCTGAATGCTGATACCCTGAAACTCAGATGCTAAAACTTTACCAACCCCTAATGACATGTTTGTTTTTTGTTGTTGTTTTGTCTTTTATGGGGGTTTTTGGTTTTAGCTTTTTGTTTTTGGTCTTTTTGAGACAGGGTCTCTCTGAAGCCCAAGCTGGCCTGGAACTCACTGTGTAGACCAGGCTGGCCTTGAACTCCCAGAGATCCACCTGCTTCTGCCTCCCAAGTGCTGGGATTAAAGGTGTGCACCACCACGCCTAGGAACATGTTTGTTTGTTTGTTTGTTTGTTTGTTTTTAAACATATTCTGTAATCAGTACCAACAGAATATTTGGTTTGACCTCAGATTTATTAGTCAAAGATCTGTTTTCTCATAGTAAATGTTTGTTGTAAAAATTTTGAAAATGTCAAAAAGTTTGAGGAAAATAAAACTAGCAATGTATATATTGTATACAAATGATATCTTTTTTAAAATATATCTTATTATTTTTTATTTTATGGTTATGGGTATATTGCTTGCATGCATGTAAGTGCATCCATGTTGTGCAATGCTCTTGGAAGTCAGAGGAGGGCATGAGATCCCCTGGAACTGGAGTTACAGATGGTTGTTAGCCATCATGTGGGTATTGGGAATCGAACCCAGGTTATCTCCAAGATCAGTGAGGGCTCTAAACTGCTAAGCCCTCTCTCCAGCCTAATAAATAACTTGTTTTAAATCATGAGGGCAGAGCTCTCCTAATGGAGTTGGTGACCATAAAGCACATCCAAGGAATTTGCCCCTTGTAACATGTGAAGACACAGCCCTCCCCAGACACTCTATCAGCCAGTGCCTTGATGTTGCCATAAGAAATAAGTAGGGTATGTAGCCTGAGTTACAGAGTGAGTTCAAGGCCAGCATGAGCAACCTGCCCAAAATAAAAAGTGAGACCCTATTTCAAAAAGTATAAAGATGGCTGGGTATATAGCTCAGTGGCAGACCAGCTGCCTTGCATGCACAAGACCTTGGGTTCAATTCCCAGTAAAACAAATGAAAAAGAAAAGAAGGAAGGGAGGGAAAGAGGAAGGGAGGGAGGAAGGGAAGGGAAGGGGAAGGGGAAGGGGAAGAAGGGGAAGGGGAAGGGGTAGAAGGGGAAGAAGGGGAAGGGGAAGGGGAAGAAGGGGAAGAAGAAGAGAAGGGGGAAGAAGGGAAGAAGGGAAGAAGGGGAAAGGGAAAGGGACAGGGAAAAGGAAAAGGAAAAGGAAAAGGAAAGGGAAGGAAAGAGAAGGAAGGGGAAAGGGGAAAGGGAAAGGGAAAAGGAAAGGAGAGGGTGATGGAGGGAGGGGAGAGGGAGTAAGAGGGAGAGAGGGAGAGGGGAGAGGGGAGCAGGGGAGAGAGGAGAGGGAGGGGGGAGAGGGGAGGGGAGGGAGGTGGCGAGAGGGGGTGAGAGGGGAGGGAGGGGAGGAGGGGAGGGGTGGGGAGAGGAGGGGAGGGGAGGGGAGAGGAGAGGAGAGGAGAGGAGAGGAGGGGAGAGGAGAGGAGAGGAGAGGAGAGGAGAGGAGAGGAGGAAGGAAGGCTGGAGGGAGGGAGACTAACAGAAAATGGACAAGTCAGCTGCTGAATCGGGACTGACTACTTCTGCCACATAAGTCATCAGGCAGTAAAAACAAACATAAAATCTTGGCTGGAATCACGTCCTCATGTTCCACACAAGGAAGACAGATGACTGCAAAGGCCCTGAGTTTGAGAACCAGGCAAACTCAGTGATCCCTCTTAAGATCCTGGCTGCAAGATACTCGTTTTGCCCAGGTCTCTTTTTCCTTTGATCACGTAGCCTGAAGCTCCTTTACTCTAAATATTAACTTAAAACAAACAAACAAAAAAAATCAACAAAAATAATTTCCTTCAGTTGTCTCCAACAATCAACTAAACTTTTTCCAGGGCCAATAGCTGTAGGTAACTTTTAAAAAGTACACAACCAAGTTTTTAATCATTAATTATAAGACTATGCACTCGAGAGGCAGAGGCAGGTAGATCTTTGTGAGTTCAAGGCCAGCCTGATCTACAGAGTGAGTTCCAGGATAGCTGGAGCTACAGGGAGACCTTGTCTTGAAAAGACAAAAAAAATAAAGAAATAATGAAAAGAGAAAACTTCCCTTCCTCCCTCTGAAGAGGCCCTGTTAGATTCTTCAAGAATCACTCCAAAAAGGTATTGCTCTCTGTGTGTAGTTTTCTTAATACACACACACAACTCTAGTCTACTATGCTATATGTGTGTGTGTGTGTGTGTGTGTGTGTGTGTGTGTGTTCATATCTCATCTAGCTTGGAACTAATTTAAAACGAACCCATTCTTTCTAAGTCCATGTTTCTATATTCTGATCACTTACTATTGTATTGTTATGATGATGCAACAAACAGCCTTACAAATACATTTTCATAGGGAAGAATCTAACCCATACGTTAAATTTTTACCAAAGAAGCTGCCAAAGTAGAGTTTAATTTATCATCTTGATGGCTACTATCAACTTTTCCAACATGAAAGCATTAGATTTTGACCCTTTGTGCTTCCATAACCATCTCAAAGACGTCAGTTTTGCCTTCCCAGCAGCTGGCTCAGTTAATACCTAGAAAGCTCCAGGATTAAAAAAAAAAAAAAGATAAAAGAAAACCAAAAGCCAGACCGTGGTGGCATACACCTTTTAATCCCAAGTGAAGAGGAAGGCAGATCTCTGTGAGTTCAAGGGCAGCCTGGTCTACAGAGCAAGTTCCAGGCCAGCTGGGGCTATAAGGAGACACAGTCTCAAGCACACATGCACACACAGACACACACACAACAAAAAAAAAAAAAAAAAAAAAGAAAAGAAAAGAAAATTGCTTCTAATCACCATTATAACATGTATGACTTACAAATTAGGTCAAGTATTCTGGGTTGCCTTTACTGCCTCTATCTCTACCTCACTGCCAAATTCTGGATGACTGACTCTCCCGAAACTACTCTTTGGAAAGTTACCAGTATCTTTATCTCTAAGACCAGGAACCTCCCTATTTTAGTAACATTTGACACCAATAGCTACTACCGTCTTCAGAAGACTGTCATGAAAAAGAGCTGTGCTGGGCTGGAGAGATGGCCTAGCGGTTAAGAGCGCCGACCACTCTTACAGAGGACCGGGTTCGATCCCCAGCACCCACACGGCAGCCGAAGAGCCGTTGAAACTCCAATTCCAGGAGAACTTCCAGCTCCAAGGAATCCGAGACCCTCTTCTGACCTCCGCGGCATGCACGACACGGGTGCACAGACCTGCATGCAGACAGTACATTGATAACACATACAGAAATATAATAAATAAATAAAAATAAATAAATAAATAAATAAATAAATAAATAAATAAATAAATAAATAAATAAATAAATAAAAAGAGCTGTGCTGCCTCACTTCCACAGACAGCAAGCCCTTTTCCCTGGAATCCCAAAGACAGGCAGATCCCAGCATCCAATCCCTGACTTCCATTCTCATCTTTCAATGACCACATGATAACCCTGGAAGCACCTGAGAGTTAAACCAGGATTCAAACCATCTGCTGAACACCTCCACAAGAAACATGATACCCTCTTCCACACACTTCAGAGAACAAGGTCAGTATCCAAACAACACTGTCAGTAATGACACTATACTTCATGCAACTATGCATGGCTGAGAGTTGGGGAACTCTACCCATCTCCACGCTCCTCAAATTCTTATAGCTTTCTGAATATCACCCCTCAGCTAAGGACAATGTTCTTCTGCTTCCTCTCCTTCCCATAAGTGAGCTGCCAGATCCTACCAATTCTGCCAGTGAACTTTCTACTATCATCTACTATCATCTTCTCATTTCCACCTCTTGCCCAAACAACTGTTTCCTTATCTCTTGTCCCAGTCCTGATTCCACCAGCACTGCCTGCTGACTGAAGACACTACATCTAACTCTTCAAAGCGCATGGCTTCTGGGCTTGTTTCCTGCCCTCCATGAACCTCTGCAAGTCCTATCCTGGCAAGGCACTGAACTCACAGCACGCCCCCTCCCCAAAAGTCCAGCTTGATGAATCATGTCAGTATATCACCTCTCCCTCAGGACACAGTGGACTCCTAAAACACACATCTCATTCACCACCTATTCCTGACAGTGCCCCGAATAACGCAGAGCATTCAGTAGGTGTTTAATAAGTGTTTTCTAAAGATATCCACTACTATTTTCTACCATATGCTCATATTATTCCAAACAATAAGAACTCTTTACATATGTACATCCATAATAATAATGAAAAATGTGTTTAAATCCTCTACATGACTTTGGATTCTGTTTATCTTGTATGACTGAATGTGCAAAGACTAAATATTCTCCTGGGGCTCATAAAAAAAGGCAAACTCCCTAGAAAGTGTTAGAATAACTTGAGAATACTGATTACAGAATGATGGTGCTCTTCTTGCCAGCCAAATATCTTGGTTTTATGATCTCCTGGTGCCCTATTCAGCTGTCAAACACTAAGCGCCACAGGTGGACAGTATAACTAAGGGAGAGGCCATATGGTAAGTTGAATGTCCATGAACTCTGCTGAAACATCAATAAAAACAAATGGCTTTTGTGAACTGTGCCCATCAAGTTGGAGGGCATTCCATTTTCAAATACTTCGTTCTCTAAAGTTAAACACGTTTAAATGTTAAACATATTAATTAACTTTTCCAAAGCTTCTTTCTAAGCTGGTTATGAAGAGGTCATTGAAAAGAACAGGTTATTTTTCAGTGAATGAAGAGGAGACTCGCAGTGTAAAGCATAACTTTGTCGAAAAATATAAGATTATACTCTAAATGCATTCTCAGTCTGTCCCTTGTCAACTGAGCATTATTTCAAATACGTGTAAAGTGCCCTTGACTTTTTTTTCTAGGAGTCAAAACTTTGTTGAAGTTACCTCATCCCACATGTGAACCTCAAGTTAAGAACTACTAAGCTACTGTTTGATTAGACGTTAGGGTCCACATTAGGGACTTGGAACCCTGAGACTAAAAGGTAGCGTGGTTAATGGAGAACTTCTGAGTTGGCACAAATCCCGGTGAGCCTGACAGCCCGTGGAGCCCCTTATCACCCCCAGGATCCCCCAACTATTTTACATCTTCATGAACGTGGTCCCTTGGTGCTTTTTAAAGGGCGAACAAGCAAACCTCATGATACTGGGACAGGACTGTGTATGGGAATCTTCTCTCTGGTCCTCGAACTCTTGACCTCAGGATCCCCTTTGAGACAGGGGGACCTTTCCTCCTCCAGGCCGCCAGGGCCACAGGCGGGGCCAGGTGGGCCAGAGGCTTGCCCCTTTTAAATACAAGCTGGCTTCTGAGCTGAGCAGGAGACCGGCTGCCCGGGGTGGGGGTGCGGCGAGGGTGGGGGTGACGGGCGCCCCACTCACCTGCGATTCATGGGCCGGACCCTCACGGCCACCTTGACCGATGCCATGGCTCATCCCGGCCCGGCCCGCGCGGGCTCCCACCAGGCCTGTAGCCCACGGCCGCCGGCCACTCCAGACACCACGGCCACCGCCCACTTCCCCCTCGCCCCCGCCCCTCGGCTCGGGCCGACCTGGAGCTGCGCGGCGGCCACACCTGCCAGGACACTGAGCATGCCCAGAGTGGCTCCGGCCCGCGTGATCCGCGCACCGGGGTTTGGCCGCGGCCCGCGGCGCGGAGGGGGCGGAGCCCGGAGTCCTGGGCACCGCCCCCGGGGCCACGCCCCAGCGCTGCCCGGCTGCTAGGAGGTCAAACAATTGCAAAGAAAGCTAAACCCAGCTTCTGACTCTGGGGCGAGAAAGGGAGAAAGGAAGGATCGCTGCACTGAGAGCCAGAACAAGGACCATAACCCGTGGGATGAAGGACCGAAAATCAGACTTTTCAACCATTAACGAGGATCTGGCTTTGTCCTCTATCTTGCAGAGAGGCAAACAGGCAGATAGATGATCACGTTTAAGGAAGACCTTAGGTAGGGCCTTCTCTGCTCCTTTAAGAATATCCAAGAGCGTGTTCTGGGCCCCGCAATTTAGGGTACCAAGAAAACAGAATCGAAGATGTTTCAACTGTAGGCTGGCGGAGATGTGGTTTTATTGGCTGAAATCAGAACTGAGAAGTTTTGCGTTTTTGTGACAGGCAATTATAACTTTAATCATTGAGGACGTGAAACTGAGGCCCGCTTTCTCCTTTTATTTTTTTGAAACAGGGTCTCCCTGTAGCCCTAGCTGACCTGAAACTCGCTATGTAGACCAGGCTGGCCTTGATCTCACAGAGACCTGCCTGCCTCTGCCTCAACCTCTGCTGCCCCAGTGCTGGGACATCAGCATCAATGAGCTCCTACCAGGCCCTCCCCTCCAGAGTTGTAAATTCATTCCCTCACCACCGCAGACGCGTAATCTTACACCCCTAGGCGTCGCCTGAGCTGCAGAGTCACGTAGGCACCAGCAGGTAGTAACTTTTGACTTCTTACAGGCCCTTTCTAAGGTGGCTCAGCACTCACAGCCCAGCCCAGCCCTAGAACCTTTTCCTTCCTGTCTCAAGATAGGTGGACAGGCTAGCCCACTGTATGCACTGCCTTTCCCTCAAGGTCAGTTCCTGTGACCTGTGGTCCCTGATCCGGCCACTAGGTAATGTTCTGCCCTCTGGGTCTCTATGCCCCAGCCGGTATTTCACACTCCCAGAGGGCATCCAAGAGCTGGGCGGCCTGGCCGCTGTTCACATGAGCTCCTCTAGAGAGCTTAGCTGGAATGAGCCAAGGCTGGCGCCTAGTTCTCCACCCAGGCTCCAGTACTAGACGTGAGTACTCCAGTCTGCCTCAGCAGGCATCTGCCCCACCCGCACATCAGAAACTCCATGGTTAGATAATGTATTCAGATGATGTGCCTGTTGCCCGCCCAGACCAGGAATCGTCATTTCATCGTTTTCTCTAGAATCCTATGACCAGGCTAGAGTCAAAGCGTCCCCTTTGTTCGGCCAGCAAGGCCTAGGCATTCCCGCTTTGATAGCTTAGAAGTGGGTGCAAATTCAACCAATGGGCGACTGGAAAACTTGGACTGCCGCTTGCTGGAGCTGCCGAACATGCGCAGTAGCAGCAGCAGTGGGCGGGTGAAGACGCTGCTTCCAAGTCAGCTAAGCGCCTGGCCGCCGCGGGCAGGGGCGGGGCCTGCCATTTATGGGAGCTGCATGGGGACAAACTGTGTGGGATGCGCTCTTGCGACAGAGGCATTTCCAGACGCGCAGCTAGCCGCAGCCGCCACTGCTTGCTACTACCCAGAACAGGTGTAAGGCCTCTGCCTGGAACACCCGCAAAGCCCACCCCATTCTTTTTTTTTTTTTAAGATCATTCAATTTTTTAGTTGTTTTTTGTTTTTTGTATGTGTATGAATGTGCTGTCTGCATGTAGGTCTGTGCACCCGTGTCGTGCAATGCCGCGGAGGTCAGAAGATTCCCCTGGAACTGGAGTTCTCCTGGAATTGGAGTTACAGACGGTTCTCAGCCGCCATGTGGGTGCTGGGAATCGAAACCAGGTCCTCTGCAAGAGGAGTCCGTGCTCTTAACCACTAGGCTATCTCTCCAGCCCCCCCCCCCATTCTTAAACTTTGTTCGGGCCGTTGTACTTTGTTACAGTGCTTTTCTGTACCTGAGGGCTTGGTTTTGTTTGGGGTTAAAGGTTATCTAGGTAGTTGTGCTGGCTCTTTATTTCCGGCAGCCTACACCTGTTCATAAACTCTGTGGCTGAGACATTGCCATCGGACACAAAACTCACAATCGTGGCCACCCTGGAAGCTAACCAGCATTTCTGCAGATTCTAAATTAGAGGCAGCAAGGCTTCTAGCCAGAAAACAGCAGAGACTTCCTAGATTGATTTACTCTCTACACTTAGCAGAAAGAAAATAAAAATCACTGCAGAGTGAAATGGGTGTCTAAAGGGAAGACTGGAAGATAAGGCACATGCTCATCCCAAACTTCAATGTACATACTTGTCATGTGCCTTGAAAACTTGAATGCTTATACTTGTAAACACTTGAATACTTCGGATCTGATGAGTGAAGATGCTGTTTTCGAATGCATCCACCTCCTGAGCCTGTGAATGCTTGGGTCAGTCACCCTGACCCTTCCATTATAGAGCAGAGTTTAGATGATCTCTAAAGCAAACTCCAGATGCTTTGAAATACTGGTAGGGAAAAGACTCAATAGTGTTTCAAAGGGCACAACGTCTGCAATCAAAAATGCTAGTAGAAGGGGCGGGAGAGATGGCTCAGCAGTTCTAGCAGAGGACAGGGTTTGATTCCCAGCACCCACGTAGCGGCTAAGAACCGTCTTTAAGCCAGGCATGTTGGTGCACGCCTTTAATCCCAGCACTCCGGAGGCAGAGGCAGGCAGATCTCTGTGACTTCAAGGCCAGCCTGAGTCTACAGAGTGAGTTCCAGGCCAGCTGGGGCTATAGGGAGACTGTCTAAAAAAAAAAAGGAAAAAAAAATGCTAGTAGATAGCATTGAAGCGTTCGTCCCTTTTTTTTTTTTTTTTTTTCTTTTTGAGACAGGTCTTCCTGTAGCCCCAGCTGGCCTGGAACTCACTCTGTAGACCAGGCTGGCCTTGAACTCATAAAGATCCGCCTGCCTCTGCCTCCCAAGTGCTAGGACTAAAGGCGTGCGCCACCACGCCCGGCTGCGATCCTACCTTTTATCTAATGTTGCAGAACTAGTGACCCCCAAACTGAGCAGCTTAAAACAGAACGTGTTGTTCATCATTTCTCACGATTTTATGGGTTGCTGGGCCATGTGGTGGAGAGTTGGGGCCAAGGTGACGAGAATTTGGTACCTCTTTCCATTTTTCATCTTCAAAAAATTTAGGTGTGTTCTTTGGCAACACGGTCTTCCAGAAGAGAACACTCTACCCAAAAGCTTACTCCCCGAAAGTCAGGTGTGCTGACCACTGACCAAAGAATAAGCCCAGCATTCATGAGTGTAGGGTCCCCTTGCCAAGAGGGCAATTACTCACAAGAGATAGTAAGTAATCTATTAACTCTATTGTATGAGAAAAACAAATTACCTTTCACCCTTAAGTGAGACTTATGTTTTCAATAATTTCAGAGATTTCTATGCCACTAGAAATTACAGATATTTTAATCCAAACTGGAAGAAGTACAGCTCTCTCAAATTGCTCCTACATGTATTTTTACTTTAAAATTATATTGTAAGGCTGATACTATAACTTGCTATTTAACACAAGTATACATGTGATTTCACATTTTTTTTTCAAATACTTTGATACTTTTATTTAGGAATGACTAATTTTCATGTATTTTATTTTATGAAGTTTAAAATGTCATTTGGAAATTTGCTTTCACCAAATATAAAAAGGGTCCTTGGCACACAAAAATTAAGAACCTATAATTCAGAATTTAAATTAAAGGTCATTTCTGTTTTTTTTTTTAATGTTGAGTTATGATGGAAAGAGAAAAAAGAAAAATTTTTAGCCCAAAGTTAAAAATGCAAAGGAGGGGCTGAAGAGATGGCCTAGCGGTTAAGAGCACCGACCGCTCTTGCAGAGGACCCGGGTTTGATCCCCAGCACCCACATGGCAGCCTGGAGCCATCTGAAACTCCAATTCCAGGAGAGCTCCGGTTCCAAGGGAGTCCGACACTCTCTTCTGACCTCCGTGTGCATTGCACGTCACGGGTGCATGGACTTTCATGCAGTCAGTACATTCATACACATACCTAAATAAATAAATAAATAAATAAATAAATAAATAAATAAATAAATAAAAATTTTTTTAATTAAAAAAAAAAAGAATGCCGATTGCTCTTGCAGAGGACCCAGGTTCGATCCCCAGCACCCACATGGCCTGAGAACTGTCTTTAACTCCAGTTCCAGGGGAATCCAACACCCTCTTCTGACCTCCGTGGCATTGCACGACACGGGTGCACAAACCTACATGCAGACAGTACATTTATACACATACAAAAATTTTAAAAAATTAAAAATTTTTAAAAATGCAAAGGATATCAGATAAGACTAGAGCATAACCCTGTCACTAATGAGTCATGAATGTGTGCATGCATGTATGGACAAATGGATTTTTTTGGCTCGTAACATTATGTAGTACTCCTTTTCTATTGAACTTTTCCACAGGTAGCAGTCTTATCATTTCCAAGTAGTTATCAATGACTTAAAGTCCCTAAGTCTTAGCAATATCATTTCATAGTGAGACACTTGCTCTGCAGCATTGATTCTACTTCAATACACTTGAATCATCTGGAAATAATATCTTCAAAAGAAAAAATATGTCCCAACTTGTAACACTTTAGCTTCTTTCTAGCTTCTAGGGAATAAAATTGATTTACTTTCTCACAGACGTGACTTTTTAAAAACTTTGATAAACAGCTAATTGGCATGTTTAAATTGGGATTTAAGATGTAACTGACATTTCATAAACTCATCGTTTCCTTACCTGCCATAAGCACAGGCTATAAGCATTACCCACAAAGTGTACTTAATATCTCGGGGGTTTTTTTGGGGGAGGGGGAGTCTTACATAAGGAGCTACAGTTAAATTTAGGAGCTGTGCAGTGAACCAATAAACAAAAGTATTCTCCTGGTTTTCAAAAGATATATAATATCAAAAACAAATGATAGACACTAAATCCAACACTGTTTTCGTTTTCTAAGTTATGATACTTAAGGTGTAGTTAGAACCTTTGAACATACTAAACATTAAAAGAAAAGATGATTTGAAAAGTATACTTTAGAGTCTGAAAGAAAGCCTAGGCTCCAAAGTAACTGTAAAGATAATCACACAAAAAAAGTCATGCTTAGTAATTTCAGCAAAGCTATAAGCAAGTAGCCGTGAATACCAGCTTTCCTTTATAGCATAGTGAATGAAGAAATCACAGCAGAATCAATTTAATAGAAACGATCACCCTAAATTACAGTCATTTCATATACTAAGATGAAAAAGATTGTTTTCAATTGCATTTAACTATACGTACAGTCACAAATAGTTCAGAATTGAAAGACTTCATAGAGTTGGTGGCAGTATTTCAACTTCTTGAGGGTGAAAAAGAAACACATTTGTTGAAAAGACAAGGAGAGAGTCTCATGGATACATGACTTCTGGAGACGAGCCTTGTAGGAGAGATGGAATTTGAACTGCCAAGATGGATAACAATGGAACTTCTGAGACAGAGGAAATACCTAAATACCTTTAACAAATGTTTTCTCCTCGAATAGTGAAAAAGGCTCTTTTTTTTTTTTTTTTTTTTTTTTGGTCTTTTGGAGACAGTGTCTCCCTGTAGCCCTAGTTGGCCTAGAACTCACTATGTAGACCAGGCTGGCCTTGAATTCACAGAGATCTGCCTGCCTCTGCCTCCCGGTGCTGGGATTAAAGGCAGGTGTCACCAATCCTGGTTGTGAAAAAGCCTCTTTACCTGAAGCAAAACATGGATGTTTACAAATAATTACAGATGTTGAAGACGTAGCTCAATACTAGAGGCCGTGCTTAGCATGTCAAAGGCCTGGGTTCTATTTCTAGCACCAAAAAATTAAAAATAGTTATAAATTCTTCTGTCTTGTAAGCATGCATCGGAACGCCACTCTGCAACCCCTTTCACTGGAGTGGAACCCTCCTTTCCACCTCTTCATGACCAGCCATGAAACCTGCTTTGGCTCAGAAAATACAGAGTTGACTTCCTGTGATTTCCAAACTTTGCCCTCAAGAAGGCTTGTATGCTTCAAAGTCATGCTCTGTGAACCCAGCTGCTGTCATGTGGGAAAGTCCAGGCCTACCTGCTGAAAGATGGAATGACTCAGTCAAATCCAGCAATACTGCCAATATCCTGTCAAGCATTAGACTTCTAAGGAAGGCTACCTCAGATCACCTGGTCCCAGCTAACTTAGCAGTAGGGAGAGTGAGGCCCAGAATTACTGAGCCCATCAAGACCAGCAAAACCACCAGGCCAACCTGCAGACATACTAGCCTTAGTTGAAGTCACTGGGCTTAAGGTGTGTGTTATTTATGGCTCACATCCAACTATGTCCCATCTTACCTTCATGAGAAAGGCTGATTCAGAAGCCTTCTTGAATCATGTGAAAATGTAAGTCACAGAAAAGCACCTGTAGGCTGGAGCCCTGCCAAAGGTCTTTAGAAATGTGGCTAGCAGCTCTGAGAATTGCGACTAAATCTTTATGGTCATTTGTTACTTTTATACTTGAAGAGACCAAAGCAGAGTTACCATGGAAACCTCTTTCCTCACCCACTTGTAGACTCCAATCAATAAAGCAGATTTCACTGAAGTAGGGCTGCTCTCTGAGCACGTTGTGTACCTAGCTGTGCATCCAGAAAGGTGTGCATGCCTTCTCTCCTCTCCTCCTAGTGATTCCTTCCTTGAGTTCTGCCTTTCCGGTCCTTGTCACTGCACCAACTCATGGTGGTCACTCCCTCCCTCTTCTACATGGTTTGCAGCATCATCCAGCTCACCGAACAAAAAAGATTTCTTTTATATAGGACCTTGCTGTGGAGCCCAGGCTGCCCTAGGACTCTGGATCCTCTTAACTCAGTCCCCTGCCCCCCAATATTCATTGGAATATTTTTAAACTTGACTTTCTGTATCTCTCTGAATAAAATTACAAATCTTAAGAACAGGTTGTATAAGTCTCTGTACTCCCGATATGCCAGTTTTGTAAATAATTAACTTGATAATTAGTAAAACCGATAAACTTGTTAGACTATTCTGTTTCTGTAGGTGACTAGAATTCTATATGAATTTCTATATGTTGATTTTTCCGGCCTATTCTGTCGCTTTTTGTTATTTTAACCAGCCCATAACATTGAGGTTATGCCATTAGTTACTGTCAAGCTTAATTAAGCCCATTATAATTTGTTAACCCCTGTGTCTGCTTTTTAATTAACATTGATTAACACAAACAAGTACAAAATAGGCCATCAGCACTTTCCAGAAGTGCTTATCCTGATAGTATTGGTAATTTAATACAGTGTAGAAGATGGCAGGATAGTAATTTGTACTCTCTTTACATAAGGAGACAAATGCTACTGGGTAAAACTAGGCAAAGATAGAGACTACTTTGTTCATCCATTTCACCTGGTTAAGCCTTTTCCCTGCTAACCCTTGCTATATGGTTCAAACCTTGGGTAAGACTCTGGAAGGCACAATTCCAAGTAACTTGCCTAATTGCATTCCTGGGACCAACAAGGGAGGTGTTTCAAAGCTGACAGATGGATAGTGGACGATCTAGTCACAGCAAAGCAGCCCCTCAGGCTCATGACAGACATCTATAGGCCAAGATCTCATTTTGTAGTTCTGGGATCAAGTCCAGAGTTTGATTATAGCAGGTTAAATGGTGAAGATGCTCAACAATGAGGGCCCTAGGGACACTGGCTCAGAAAAGCTCTAAGTGATGGAACAACTGAGGAATAAATTCTCCCTGCCTGTTCAACAACAATTCTATATTCTAGATTGTGTTTAGGTACTCTTTCGTCTGACACCAGAGGTCAAGAACGTTCTGGGGTGCATGTTGAGGGGAGGCCTTGTGCTCACAAGTGAGTGGGATGGATGACCAGGAGAGGATGGGCACAGATCTGGACTTCTATGTATGCCTAGGAATTCGATGCAATGCCTAGGAGCTGCAGTGTTTCTCGGTTTTGTTTTATTTTTCTGTGTAAAGTAACTCAAGTGGGTCTCTGCCCCACTGTACTCCAGGGAAGGATTAACAGAATTGATATCTTCCAAATCAATTGACCCTGTGCAGGCGACTTGATAATGAGGTCATGGAGTACTTATGGCTCATGTTTCTGCCCCAGAAAAATAACACTGCAGAAATCATTCAAATACTGGAAAGGAGTGTCTCTGCCTGATGGGGCGTTTCAAAGTCACTGCTGAAGATCATGAAGATCCCCGAGACAGCAAGCCTTACGCACTCATATGTGACTCATAAAGAAGAAATCTGCCAGGTGAGAAGTACAGGAAAATTTGCCTAAGGCCATGCAGCTTCGAAGCACTGAAGCTTGGGTCTGAGCCAGATATCTGTGTCCTCAGAAATCAGACCTTCTTCAGTACCTTCTCCTCAGCAGAGATGAGTTGGAGAAGCTGTCAGAAGCAAAAGTGAATACAGGGGTAAGAAAACTAACATATAAAAGTGCATGGCTACAGAGGGTTAGAGTTACTGGAGAATGTGGCATTGGTTGCATTCGCCTTTCATATGCAGAACCCTGACCAGGCAGCGCACTCAGGGTTTACATTAATCCAGCAGAGTCAAAATTTATTTAATCCTATTTCTCATTCTCCCCTCTCCCAGTTATAGGTATAAACTATTTAAGAACTTCTTTTAAATTTTTTATGGGTATGAGTGTTTTGTATGCTTGAATATAAGTCTACCCATGAGGCAGTGTCCACAGAGGTCAAAAGAGGGCATCGGAACCCCTGGAACTGGAGTTATGGATGACTGTTAGTTGCCACGTGGGTGGTAGTAACCAAACCTTGGTCCTCTGCAAGAATAACCAATGTTCTTAACCACAGAACTGTCTCTCCAGACCCTCTTCTTTTAAAAAAAAAATATGTGAGGGGCTGGAGAGATGGCTCATTGGTTAAGAGCACCAACTGCTCTTGCAGAGGACCTGGGTTCAATTCCCAGCACCAAAGTGGCGACTAAGAACCATCTTTGACTCCAGTTCCAGGGGAACCCGATGCCCTCTTCTGACCTCCACCGCATTGCATGACACTGGTGCACCAACCTACATGCAGACAGTACATTCATACACATAAAAAGTAATAAGTAAATAAATAAAAATTTTTTTAAAAAGATATGAAAAATATGCAATGGGATGTATAAAGTACAATTAGATAAATTGCTCCATATGCAAATACTTAGTCCATTTTTGGTTTCTGTAGAAGAATATCGGGGACTAGATATGTATAAAGAACAGAGGGTTGTTTTCCTCACAGAGAGTGGGATGACCAAAAGCTTAAAGTCTGCATCTACTTTCTCTTGGGAGAAAAGAAAAAAAAACATGGAGTAGCTTTGCTCTATAACCCTCTACTATAGGGATAGCTCAGCCTACCAAAGGGAGTGCTCACTCACTGTTGCCGGACATGGACATCATCAATCTGTTGGAGAGCTCCGCCTGCATTGCACAAACAGCTTCCAATGGGATTCACTTCCAAATGCCTTAGGTAACTAAGCTTCATAAATTCTGGTGAAAAAAAAAAAAACCTGTTTAAACCATAGTTCTAACCAGATAAGCACTACCCAGATGAGATTTCAAATGCTGCACCATCCATCCAAAAAAACTTTCTCAAAGCTTTTTCTTTTAATTTCAGGTATAGAGGTACCATTTTCAGGCAATAATAGTCATAGAGTTTAGCCTACATTTCTATGAACTTTGACAAATGCCAACAGTTGCTTCGCTCCCAACAATCAAGCCATACAAAAATACTGTCACCCGCCCAAATTCTCCTAGGCCCTTTGTAAATCCTTCCCTCTATTTTGACACCTAGCAATCATTAGTCTGCTTTCTGGGTTCACACAGTTTATTTTTTCTAGAATATAATGTAAATGGAATCATATAATGCATGATTTTAGGAGTTTGGCTTTGTAGAATCATTTGAAATCCATCCATGTTGTTGAGTATATCCATAGTTCCTTCTGTTCCTGAATAGTTTTTAATTATACCACAGTCTGTTTATCCATTCACCATTCAAAGGATATTTGGTTTATTTCCAATTTTGAGAAATTATGAATAAAGCCATTATGAATGTTCACATACTGGATTTTGTGGGGGTCTCACATATTCATTTCTTTGTGATAAGGCATGGGAAATAGTATTTCTCCATCTATAATAAATGCATGTTTAACTGCATTTTTTAAAAAGCAAAATCATAGGTCAGGCATGGTGGCGCATGCCTTTAACCTTAGCACTTGGGAGGCAGAGGCAGGCGGATCTTTGTGAGTTCAAGGTCAGCCTACTCTACAAAGCGAGTTCCAGGCTAGCTGGGGCTATAGGGAGATCCGTCTGGAAAAGACCAAAAAAAAAAAAAAAAAGCAAAATCATTGCCCCCACCCCAGTAGAGTACACCATTTTGCCTTCCTACCAGCAATCTATAATCTATCACACACACACACACACACACACACACACACACGATCTTAGATATGGAACCTAGGGCTTTGCACATGGTAAGTAAGTACTCTACCACTGAGCTACACCCCTAGGTCATGATTTGTTCAGAGTCTTCCTGTTTAGCTTGGCTGGCCTCAAATCATGATCCCCCTTCCTTGGCTTCCCAGTATTGAGATTCTAGGTATGTACCACAACACATAGCTTAACTGCTCCCTGTTCTCACTTGATACCTGACATTGACCAATATTTCCGAAGCCTTTTCACTAAGTGCATGGCACTAATTTTTGAAGCTGAATATGTTCATAAAATATCTTGCTGTCTTTAGAGAAGACTCGAAATCAATCTTAAATTACCTATTTATTTGAGAGCAGCCTGGTTCCCACTAATTGGGAGCTCATATAAATGTACATAACTGGAGCTACTTTTACTCATTCAGTCCAAATTCAATTAGTGTTTTTGTCACCAGGAGTAGCAGTGCCTGCTTCTATGGCACACTTGTTAAAGGCACTACTGCTGTTTGTACCTTCCTTGCTGCTTCCCTGCAAGTTCTGCCTAAAGCTTAGAACTCCACACTACTGTTGGTATCTTTAAAGCAATGAACAATCTTCCTCTAATCACACTTTAAAGTGTGTTTTCTGCACTGGGAGAGTGAAATATTCCTCCAGCTTCTATTTTCAAAAATATTCCCACTGAAGACACTTCTAGGAGTCTAGAGGAAGATGGAAAATTGCTTCATTGCAGTAAACAAATTATCACCTCAGGGGCTTGCTAGAAAATTCAACCACTTTCCCGCTTTACCCTCAATAGACACAGAGTTCTGCATTGCAGTTTTCTGCAAGGAACCATTGCTGATTTTTTTCTGTTTGGGGCAGAGCCCAAGATGCCAGATCCTGGCCCCGTGGGATTTATCACACGGGTTCCTTCTGGGCCGGCCGCTGCTTCCCTCTGGAGCCCATTTCTAATGCCTTGTTCATCGGCATTCATCTCTCTCATCTTCTAGTTCCAATGCTCTGTTGTCAACAAGACTGAAGACGTCCTATCTCCTATATATCAGTCATTCCCTTCCCTCAAATCTCCCCAAACAGCTCTTGTCATCTTCCTGCCTCACCCTGAACAGAAGAACATGGTGCACTATTCAATTATATCTTAGGGGAAAAAAACAAAAACAAAACAAAACAAAAACTTTGTTTAAAGTAAAGAACATGTGCACAGAAAATGAATTTTAAAAAGTCCCTTCCCAGGTTCCTAGAATATCCCAGGAAGAGATATGCTATACACTTACATGCACTACATAATATATATATATATATATAGGAGATCTCCTGAGCCCAGCGGCAGGAAGAGGGGGAGACAGGTAGGAACTGGGTGTCTTGGCGAGCTGATTGTTGATCCTTTGGTCCTGCTGTCTTTGGTTTGATTGGCCTCTGTGGCTGTGAGGTTGGAGTTATCCTCCCAGCTGGGATTAAAGGTGTGGTCTCTGGCTTGATTAGATCTAGTGGCTGTGGGGGCGGAGTTATCCTCCCAGCCGGTATTAAAGGCACGCTTGTGTGACTCTTGAGATTTGAGATCTCCTGAGCCCAGTGGCAAGTGCCCCCCCCCCACCAACTGAGATTACGAAGAAGGATCTGAAGGAGGCAAGCAAAGCACGCCTTCAACACAGTAAAGAGGCATTTAGGACTCACATCGGAATACAGGCAAGGGGAAGCCCATATGCCAGGATCACGAAGAAGAGACTACACTGGAAAGGGGCAGGATAATCCCACGCCAAGCGTTACCAACCCTATGGACGACTCCTGCAGTGGGATCCCTCCGGGGATGCCCCAGGACACAGACATCAGAAACACAATTGGGAACATACTTAAAGAACTACAAGATCATAAAGAACAAATTAAAGAACTAAGAAAAGAGAATGAGGACCGAGAGAGAGAGAGAGAATGACAAGCTCCGGAAGGAAGTAGAAACACTGAAAAGATCCCATGCTGAAAAAGAAAAAGAAACCAACCAGCAAACAAAAGAGCTACAAAAAGAGATCGAGAAGCTCCAAAAAGAAATAGAAACACTAAAGAAATCAGAAGAGGAAAGGAAAAAGGAAATCAAACACTCATCCATTCAAGAGGAAAGGAATGAAAAAAGCCTCAGAAGCAGAATGGAGGAAGCAGAACAAAGAATATCAGACCTGGAGGATAACACAGAACAACTAAAAACCTCAAGGGAAGATTATGAAAAATTTAAAAATACACAAAAACAGAACAACCAGGAGCTGTGGGACACTATGAAAAGATCAAACCTCCGCATCATAGGAATAGAGGAAGGAGAAGAATCCCAAGAGAAAGGTATTGATCAGATCTTCAACAGAATAATAGATGAAAACTTCCCCAAACTAAAAAAGGACAAACCAATACCAATACAAGAAGCACACAGAACTCCAAACAGACAAGATCAGAAAAGAAATTCTCCACGCCACATCATAGTTAAAATGCTAGACACCCAAAACAAAGAAAAAATTCTTAAAGCTACAAGAGAAAAACAACAAGTGACCTATAAGGGGAAACCTATCAGAATAACAACGGACTTCTCATGGCAAACGATGAAGGCAAGAAGAACCTGGAGCAAAGCATTCCCAGTGTTGAGGGACAATGGATGCCAGCCCAGGTTACTATACCCAGCAAAAATGTCAATCATAGTGGAAGGAGAGAGGAAAATCTTCCATGACATAAACAACTTGAAAGACTACATGTCCGGAAAACCAACCCTTCAGAGAATACTTGAAGCAATTCAAAGAACAGAAGAAAGGAGCAACCAACCCCAGGCACCTAGAAGGAGAAATCAATAAAAGCATAACTGCAGAAGTAGAAACCTAAATCAAAACCGCAGATGGATAATAAGGCAAAAGGAAGCAACACAAACCTATCAGTCATAACCTTAAATATTAATGGACTAAATTCCCCAATCAAAAGACAAAGACTGGGAGACTGGATTAGGAAACAGAATCCATCGATATGCTGTCTACAAGAAACACATCTTACCTTCAAGGACAAGCACCACCTTAAAGTGAAGGGATGGAAAAAAATATTCCAAGCAAATGGTACCAAAAAGAAAGCAGGTGTTGCTATTTTAATATCGGATAAAATAGACTTCAAAGTAAAAGAAATCAGAAGAGACAAAGAAGGCCATTACATTTTCATCAAAGGAACAATCCATCAAGAAGATTTCACAAATATGAACATATATGCCCCAAATTCTGGTGCACCAAACTTTATAAAGACAATTCTCCAGGACCACAAGTCACAGACTAACCCCAGCACACTCATAGTGGGAGATTTCAATACCCCACTGAGTCCTTTGGATAGGTCAACAGGACAAAAAATAAACAGAGAGACATCTGAACTGAACGATATGATACACCAAATGGACCTCATAGACCTCTACCGAACATTCCATCCTAATACCAGAGAATACACTTTCTACTCAGCACCCCACGGAACATTCTCCAAAATCGACCACATCCTGGGACACAGAAGAAACCTCTACAAATACAAAAAGATTGAAATAATTTCATGCATCCTGTCAGACCACAGTGCAATGAAGCTCAACATCAACACCAGGACAAGCCCTCCTGCCTACAAGAACACATGGAGACTAAACAACACACTCTTGAATAATAAATGGGTCAAGGAAGAGATAAAGAAAGAAATAAAATCATTCCTGGAACTGAATGACAATGACAATACAACACAACAAAACCTATGGGATACCTTAAAAGCAGTCCTAAGAGGGAAATTTATAGCCCTGGGTGCCTACATTAGAAAAACAGAAAGAGCACAAGTGAATGATCTAACACTACAGCTAAAAGCACTTGAGAGGCAACAACAGATGATCCCTAAACACAACAGACAGGAAGAAATAACAAAAATCAGAGCAGAAATCAATGAAATAGAAACAAAGAAAACAATACAAAAAATCAATGAAGCCAAAAGTTGGTTCTTTGAAAGAATAAACAAGATAGACAGACCTCTAGCCCAGTTAACAAAAAGAAAGAAGGAACAACTCCAAATCAATACAACCTGTGATGAAAAGGGAAATATCACAACGGACAAGGAAAAGATCAAGAAAATTATATGGGAATATTACAAGAACCTATATTCTACCAAGTTTGAAAATCTAGAAGAAATGGATGAATATCTGAAATCCTGGGAATCACCAAAGCTTGGCCAAGAGGAGACCAGCAGCTTAAACAGACCCATAACATATGAAGAAATAGAGGATGTAGTAAGAAGCCTCCCAACTAAAAAAAGCCCAGGCCCAGACGGTTTCACAGCAGAATTCTATAAAACATTCCAAAAAGACCTACAACCATTATTTCTGAAACTGTTTAGAAGTATACAATCTAGATATTGGGATTCTTTGTAGTCATGCCTGTAAGCAATTGCACTATTTTGAAACTTTATTTCATGCAAAACATACATATTTTAAAGCATTTCGGCTGGGCATGGTGGCACACACCTTTAATCCTAGCACTCGGGAGGCAGAGGCAGGCGGATCTTTGTGAGTTCAAGGCCAGTCTGGTCTACAGAGTGAGTTCCAGGACAGCTGGGGCTACAGGGAGACCCTGTCTCCAGAAGACCAAAAAAATTTTAAAAAATAAAGCATTTCATCTCCTTCCTTCTACACATACTAGTCATATACTTCAGTAGATTTGACTCATTCTTATTATAAGGTACATAATGTTCTACAATGTTCTAAGACTTATTTTTCCAAAAACTCCTTTAAAATATTTAACAATCGGCTATTCCTGAAGCAAGATAGAAATTTATTTAATGTAAAAGAAAAACTGAATTATATGTAACAGGACTGATGTGAGGAGCAATGGTCTGAGGAACTGAAGATTCTTCTATCTCATTGTTTCTTTGTGTATAGCATATAGGTTTTTCTTTGTATTTGAAGAAAGCAGCTCAAACACTCTTTGAGTTCTGTTTCCATCTTAAAGAAAAACCAAATATTTCCTTCCAAGAAGGGCTCTTCCCACCTTTCAGTTATATCCCATTTTCCAAAACACACAGGATGAGAAGCATAGTTATAAACCAGGGGTGTGTTTATATATTTGGGTTCTGTCAAGGGGAAAGAGGGGAGAAGACACACTGGGGTAAAACAAGCATTTTCTGCACCAGCACTGTTGCTTGTCTTTTGCTCTTACACATAGCACTAAAATAGAATATCTTTGACAGTACCCTGCCTCACGTTCCATGGACAGTCTACAGAATTTCTGGGTCACAAGGTGTGTCCACTTGAGTTTTCATGGTTCTTTCCAGTCAGCTTGTATTTATAAGGTACTCATTGATACCCATTAACACTTTGCTCTATATGTGAGTACCTGTTTTCCCACACTCTCAGGAAGCCTGTGCTTATACATTTTGATCTTTACCAATGTGATGGAAAATATGATATACTGATTGTCTTCATTGGCCTTGGTAGAACTTGTTCTTGTTTTCAGGGAAGTCGAGCACATTCTGAAGTGCTCGGACGCCATCTGTATTTCCTCACCTCTAACACTATTTCCACCATCTCATTTGTCCCGTGGGTTTTCTTCCTCCTTACTCTATAGGTATTGTAAATGGGAGAAGTTAGCCGTTTTAGTGGCATTCATTATCATTATTTTCATAGGTTTGGCTTTGGTGATTGTGCTTCTGTTTACAGGCAGCTTTCTGATTTGGGGGTTTGGTTTTGGTTTGCTTTGATCACTGAGATGGGGATGGTTCTCATTGTGTTGGACAAATGGTCTTCAACTTGCAGACTGAAGTTGTTCTCCCACTTCAACCTTCCTGTCAGCTGGGAAGACAGCTAAAGATGGTCCTCGGTGTAAGGTCATAAGGCCACCTAAGTCAGGGATTCCAGGAAACCAACTGAGGCAGAAGTTCAGAGAAAGTTGCTGCAACATCCTACAGTCATGCTTCTACTGATACCTGTCACAAACCTCAGTTTGTCTAGAGATGCTTCTACTGATACCAGCCACAGATCCACCTGCTCCCTATTCCCCATCTCCTTGACCCTCCACTTCCTTGTAAACTCAGTTCCTTGTTTTTCTGGGTTTAAAACTGCCATTGGGGGACATTTCAATGCTGGTCATCCTAATCCTGACACAGGCAAACCAGCTTCCAGTCTAAAATAAACCGGACTTCCTTTTCACCAGAGTCCTGACATTGCCTCCTTTCTGTGAGCCCAGTCTCTCCTCAAAATGAACCTGGGTTTTTTGTTTCTCTCTGTGTGTGTGTGTGTGTGTGTGTGTGTGTGTGTGTGTGTGTAAATGTCCCCCTGTAGCCCCTGGCTAGCCTTAATTTCATAGCGATCAGCTTGCCTCTGCCTCCTGAGTGCTGGGATTGAAAGTGTGCACCACCACACCCAGCTGATTGCTTGGGTTTTTTTTTTTTTTTTTTTTAAGATTTAAGCATCATTTATTTCCCAATAAAGTCTGTTTTGGGGTGATTAAAGAAACCACATCCCATAGCTCTTCTAACTCCTTCTCAGACTTTTCCTTTCCTTTGATTTTGGCTAGAAACAGGGCTGCAGCTCTAGCAAGTCCAACATCCATAATGGCAGCAAAACTAAAGCAGATAGATCAGCCAGGAAAGTCTTGATCTTTGCTAAGGGCAGGAAGGCGGGATCAGTTTCTGCAAAGCAGAGTCTCGTGAACAATGATAGGCTGATAAGCTAAGAACCAATGACAACAATGACAGAATATTACAAATGTGGAAACCAATCTGGTGACATCTGCTGGCAGAATGGTGGACACGCTCCAGGAACTAGGACTGGAACTTCCTGTGTTAGGTCAAACATTTGGGATACAGATGATGCTACTGCCAGATGCTTGCTGAAAGACCAGTCCAAAGGAGGAGAAGGATGAGTACTGGTAGGCTCAGCAGCAGCGAGCGAGCCACTTTGACTATAGTCTTACTCAGCTGCACAGCACTCAAGATTTCAGTGGTGATTTTTTTTTTTAATGTAGTTGAATTTATCTCTGTTTTAAAAAATCACATCTAGATTTTGTGACATTCTTGGAAGGCAGTTCCTGGCAGAGGAACATTATAAAATAAATTCACCACTCACTTTTCACAGTAATAATAATTATGAAGAGCTTACTTGATTTATTTTAACATGACTTCTCATTATCCTGACCCTGTGGCAACATCCATTTTCCCCATGATTTGACATCTTGGCTGCATCTTAAAAAGGAGGTAGCAGTTCTGTTTTATTAGCAAAAAAAAAAAAAAAAGCCCTATAAGAAACTAGTCAAGAGAATAAGAATCTCTGGCCTGGATGGATCCTTAACTTTCCAGTTTTACCAGTCAGTCACCTCGCCCCAGGAATACCTTGGGAGGAAGGCAGGATCCCCTTAAGTCATGCAAAACAGATCTGTGGAATACCCAGTGTGCTGATGAGATGGAATCCCTGACCCATACCCAGTGCTTATGGACCAGGTGAAGACATGTAGCTTTCTGAAGAATTCAGCAAAGTGTAACCTCTCTTTTTGTCTTTCTACCTCTTTTCTAAGCATGTTTTTCCTAACGCTTTGGGCTGACCTAACTTTCTGGGCTTTCTTACTTGTTCTCTAAAGCTAGCTTCCCTTCCCCGCCGTGTGGCTGCTAGTCCAACGGGGCCAACTCTAGTCCAACGGGTATCTATCTGACCTCCAGGCCAACTCTAAACAGGCACGGCTTTATAGCTTTTTCCCTTCTCTTCTCTTCTTTTTTTCCTAAAGGCAGCTACTGGGATTTGCAGCTCCCCTACCCTGAGGATTTGAATAAATTTGTCCCGAAGCCTCCAGCTGAGATCCACTTGCTTCTGCCTCCCAGGTGCTGGGACTAAAGGTGTGCTCCCTTTGAGTCCATTCTTAAATTCTTTTATGAATGTGATCAAGAACCCTGAAAAGGGACCCCATTTTTTTCCTGTCTCAAAACTATGATATAATGGCCATGGAGGCCTACATTGGTATGGAGTCAGGATGCTCTAGACTGGATATGGCCCTTCAGAGTAATCCGGATTGAGGCAAATGGGCTGGGCCTTGTCTGCCCAAGAGGCCGTCCCCAAGAACTAAGCCTACACTAAGATGGGGAGGTTCTGCAATTGCTGAGAGGGTTTAGACAATGAGTCAACCAATTCTCTGGTGAAAGCCTCCTACAGAGGCAACCCAGACCCATCTATGTGAGAAGAAAGGAATTTATTGGAAGGATATGGATGACAATCACAGCATAGATGTGCAATCGGAAGGAGCATGCCTTAGGAAGACATGACACAGAGTAACAAGGGGTTTCAGAGGGTATGAAGAGACAGAACAGTTTCTGTTAGCAACAACCATTAAACCAATCAGCTCCAGACAGTATGCCACTGCCTTCAAGATTTGAACATCTTAGAGAGAAAGACCTGACTTTTGTCCCCTACTTGCCCTTTGTATGGAAAAAAAAAAGGCTTAGCTGTATGCCCTAACATCTCTGAAAGGGTATAATAGGACAATGCCACATGGAGAAGTACAGTCCTGAAAGGCAGACAGCTAGGTCATCGCTAGAAGAAAACGATGAACACTAGGAAGGCAAGTTTAACATGTCATGTCCATTGAGCCAATCACAATTTGAATGTCCTGGGTAAGTAGATTGAGCTCAAAATTTGATTACAGGGTGGGGCATGATGGTACATGCCTTTGATCCCAGCAATCAGGAGGCAGAGGCAGGTGGATCTCTGTGAGTTCAAGGCCAGCCTGGTCTACATAGTGAGTTCCAGGCCAGGGAGACCCTGTCTCAAGAAGACCAAAAAAAAAAAAAAAGAGTTCATCCAACTAAGCCTGTCATTCACCTGGACTGGAAACCTTATTCACCTGAAGATATGCTAAGGAGATGGGAGGAATAATTACTGTGCTTATTCTTCTCTCTTCCAGAGCTGCCAAGCCAGACCACTAAGCCTACCCATTCCTCTGAGTTCTGATACAAAAAGCACAACCGTCTTTTCCTTTTTATCTACTCCTTTCTAGCACACTGGACAAAAGCTTGTGCGTGCTTTCTTCAAGTCTCTGGGCCTTTTCAATCTTTCTCTGAAGGCCCCCATCTTTCTGTCATGTAGCTGCTGTGAACTTCCATTATGGAACACACTGGCTTTCTTGTCCCTTAACTCAAAAAACCCTGAGTCTCTCTCTTCTTTTCCCTCTCCTTCCTCCCAGTACCTGCCAAGATTTACACCTTGCCCACACTATTTTTCTTTCAAACTCTAATAAAATTGTTCTTCTACTTCTTTCAGAGTCCATTTCCAAATAATTATATTTATGAGACTAAGAAACTACAAAAGAGAAGTCTGATTTTCCCAGTAACACTACTGCATATGATATATATATATATATATATATATATATATATATGTCCGCAACTACTAGGACCTCATCAAAATTTAATTTTAATTATTTCTTTTGTGTGGGTGCACACATGCCATGGCACACACTTGGAGGTCAAAGGACAACTTGAGTTGGTTCTTACTTTCCACTTTCTTGGCAGACACAACATGCAGTCTCTCTTGTTTCTACTGCTGTGCTGTGAACTCTAAGAAGTCTGAACTTGAACTGACAGCTTCTAAGTAATTCTTTTCTGGCCTCCCAGTGAAGAGCTGGGATTACAGATGTACATCACCACATGTGGCTTTTTATGTGGGTTCTGTGGATTGAACTCGGGTTGTCGGCTGGAGCAGCAAGCCCTTTTGCTCACTGAGCCAGCTCTTTGGCCTCTGTTTTCTATTATTTTATCTTTATCTTTCATGTTTTTCCATCCCATGTCTTCCTTTAGAACAGGAAGAACAGTTTGTGTCTTTTGGAATGTATAGATTAGCCTCAAACTCTAGATCTGCCTTATCTCGCTTTAGACATTCTTTTATTCTTTATAAAGAAAACTTTGGGCTAGGATGTATCTGTGGCTGGCACGTGCAAGACCCTGGGTTCAAACCCCGAGAATCAAGGAGAGAGAGCAGATTGGGAGGGAGGAAGGGAGGGACCGAGAGAATGAACTGTGGAAACATACAAAGTTTCACAATTTTATATTCCTCATATTGGATATGAGTGTGTGTTTGATTATCAGTAAGGAAATAAGAAAGCCAAAAGGACAGTTTGACATGAACTGTTCACTGCGGCCAGTACAAGCAGAGCCTTGACCAGGTTTCTCAACATCAGATGGTCCAGCACACGTGCTTCTTGAGAGCAAGATCTCGAGATTGTCCCGACTCTAAAGTCTACCTAACAAACATCACATGCTAATGAAATTCAAGGTTGAATACTAAGCCCCAGTCCTTTCTTTGCTGACTGTACAGAAAGATGTTCATCACAAGCCAGAGATAACCTGGATGGGAAGGGGGAGATAAAGAAAGGGGACTGGCATTCTCTCCCGGACATCTATTTCCAAAAAGAGATCTAATTCCAACAACTAAATTTCAACTTTACTCCCACACAGGCTGCCAAGATGGATGGCTTGTGTGGATGCTTCTCAGCTTGCTAATGTTTCCCTCCGAGGTCACACAGATAGCGGAAACATCCATTTCCCCGAAATGCACACAATCATGGAGGTCTTCTTCAAGCTGCCAGAGGTTATGAGCCACACTTATGGAGTGGAGTAATGACATCGCTGAGTGATTGAAAGGGTTTAGAATGTGATTTCCTATTTGGTTCAGACAAAATAAAACCATTATCTGTGCTTCACTTTTTTTTTTTTTCCTTTTTTTAAAAAGAGATTGTTTCGTGAGCTCTTTTTGCTTGAAGCCTGTTGCAGCACCAAGGAACAATATTAGCCTGTCACAATTATAGATCAGTTTGCCGCCAAACCAGCTTCCAATCTCCTTGAACTCTTTCCAGAGGAAATGACTTCTCTGGGCCCTATCTTTCTCCAGGTGTGTTGTCTTTCCAAAAAGATGTTGCTATAACCCTCCATTTAACTGTAGAGAGGTATCCTGCAAGAAGACCCACAAACACTGGGAGATTTGCAGCAAGTCATCTGTGAGAAGTCAACACCCCCCATCACCACCATTAAACATGGGTCAGGAGAAATGAGACAGATGCACGGATGTAAAGAGAGTGTTTGTTTAAGTGAATTGTGGATATCCCTAATGTGAAACAACTTACTGGGTCACCAAGCTACCAAGAAGCCACTGGAAGAGTTCTCTGTACCTTGTCTCAAACACTTTACCCACTACTAACCCAGAAAGCCATGTCATCTCTACTTTACTAAACAGCCTTTGGGTTTCAGGAGTCATATTTCTTTATCTATACCACAAAATGGTTTTATTGGTTTTCTCTTTTTTCTGTGTTAGGCACTTGGCAAGTCGCAGGCTTCAGCCCAGTCTCCTACAGGACCACACAAGCAGTAGAGATCCTCTCTCCTTCTGCTTCTCCAGGAGTCAAAATATCTTTAAATCATCTTGATGAGTAGGTACAAATACATAGAATTATCAGTTTGTCATGGATACATTTTAATTATGGTAAACATAGCATAAAATGTTCCATTTAACCACTTTAAGCATATAGTGTAGTTTCCTTAAGTAATTTATATTCTCTTATAGCATCACCACTATCCATCTCTAGAACTTTCTTCTCTTTCCAAACTGAAATTCTGGATCCACTAAGTGCTACATCCCACCCACCCCAGAAAGTACTATTCCACTTTCTGTCTCTATCAACACTGACTACTCTAGTGACCTCATTTAAGAAGAATCATGGCAGCATTTTTTTTTTTTTTGCTTATCTCACTTAGCCTAATGTCTTTAAAGTTTACTCATGTTGTAACAGTTGTTAAAACTGTACTTCTTTTCAAGGATGAATAGCATTTCTGATATGTGTATTCTGTATTCTGTTTATTCCTTTGGGTTGTGCAATATAAATTATGTTGGTAAATTGTCATGTGATGTCTGCACTTGTTGAGAACCGACTCTGAGAACAGGAGATGAGCTAATTTGTCTTGGACTCTAAAATGTTTGTTTCAAGTGTCCTTTCTCCCAAACTCCCTGTCCCTAGTCAGGCTTGCCCCCAGCTCTGTAACATGGAGAAAGGAGAACACAGACTTGGTAAGGCTATTAAAAACATTGTGGCCTTGAGAACAGCTGGAAGGTAAACCTTTTCCAACACAGGTTTATAGTTTATCCCATAATATAAAAATGCCTAAAGGGGCTGGAGAGATAGCCTAGTGGTTAAGAGCCACCAACTACTCTTACAGAGGACCAGGGTTAGATCCCCAGCACCCACATGGTGGCTAAGAACCATCTGTAACTCCAATTCCAGGAGAACTCCAGTTCCAGGGGAATACGAGACCCTCTTCTGACCTCCGTGGCATTGCACGACAAGGGTGCACAAACCTACATGCAGACAGTACACTCATACACATACAAAAATAAATAAAATTTAAAAAAAAATTAAAAAAAATGCCTACAGTGGAAAAGAGAACCCAGAAGCTCATCCGTAGAGAGAAAGTTCTTTGCCCAGAGCACTCAATCAGGAACTCCAGCGTGACTGTTCTTGTAGAAGAGCTTCTCCAGTTTATTTCTGCTTTGTGTTATAAGCACCCAACTTGATGATGCTTTGCTATCTATTTGCTGTTTGCTGTTTGTTTTTTTACCTGGAAGCCTCACCCAAGGGGAAATGGTCTGCTCTATCTGGCACTCTCAACTAGGAGCTCCAACTGGCTGCCTCAAGTCATTTCTTCTGCAAGTGTTGAATTTAATGATGTTATCTCTCTGCTCCTTGCTATTTTTTTCTTTTATTTTTGCTTGCTACATGCTTAATAAACTCCCTCATTTGATACTCAAATTATGGATATCACAGATTATTTGCCAAACAGGATAGGTTGTTTCCACTCTTTGGTTACTGTGAGTAATGTTTCCACATGATCGGTAATGTTTGCACATGACCATCATGTACAAAAATTTGTCCACGTTCCTGCTTTCTATTTTTAGTTATACCCTAGGTGTGGGATTTCTGCATCATGTGTATTCCTATGTTGAATTGTTTAAGATGCTACTGTGCTATTTTCCATAACAGCTACAATATTTTATATACCCCCAAGGGTCAAGCATTTCAATTTCTCCATGATCTCGCTAAACTTGTTACAGAAAGTATGGATTTAGGGAAGTCAGATGGATCAGTGGGTAAAGGAACTTGCCACCAAGTCTGATGATCTGAGTTTGAACCCTGAGACTGACATGGTAGAGGAGAGAACTGACCCCTATTAGTTGTCTTCACCTCCACATGCATGCTACAGCATACACAGCCACCACCTGCAAACAAAGAAGTAGGGTTTGTTGTTCCTGTGCTTTGGAGGGATTTTGATTTGTATTTTCAGTGCTAGGAATAACACCTATGGTCTTGTGTTTGCTAGTAAAGCCCTCTATTACTGAGCCGCTACCATGCTTTCGAGCTTTGGAGACAGGATGTCCTCCGACTTCAGCCTCCCCTGTGCTGTGACTAAGGTACGCAATAGCAGTTCTGTTTTCCTTAAATGATTATCATCCTAGCTGGGTGTGGTGGCATCTGCCTTTAATCCCAGCACTTAAGAGGCAGAGGCAGATAGATCTATGTGAGTTCAAGGCCACCCTTGTCTATATAGTGACTTCCAGGCCAGCTGGGGCTACAGGGAGACTCTATCTCAAAAAGACCAAAAAAGAAAAAGAAAAAAAAAAAAAAAAAAGAAGATGAAAACACACAGGAAGGAAAATCCTGGGATTTTTTTTCTAGTGATGTAAAACAGCTATAAATAAAATGTTTCAGTGGGGGGAAGTTCTTAGAATCAGGGCAGGTTACAGAGATTCAAGTAGAAAAATGGAGTCTGTATTGATAATTTTGTGGGAAGCTTTCCTTTTTTTTTTTTTTAAATTTTATTTATTTCTGTATGTGTATCAATGTACTGTCTGCATGCAGGTCTGTGCACCCGTGTCGTGCAATGCCGCGGAGGTCAGAAGAGGGTCCCAGATTCCCCTGGAACTGGAGTTCTCCTGGAATTGGAGTTTCAGACGGCTCTCGGCCGCCATGTGGGTGCTGGGGATCGAACCCCGGTCCTCTGCAAGAGCGGTTGGCGCTCTTAACCGCTAGGAAGCTTTCTTTTTTCTTTCTTTTTTTTTTTTTTTTTTTTTTTTTTTTTTTTTTTTTAGAAAAGGNCAAGAGAGAGATAAAGCTGCCAATTCCAGGAGAACTCCAGTTCCCAGGGGAATACGAGACCTCTCTCCTGACCTCCGTGGCCTTGCACGACAAGGGTGCACAAACCTACTCAGACAGTACACTCATACACATACAAAAATAAATAAAATTTAAAAAAAATTAAAAAAAATGCCTAAGGCATGGAAAGAGAACCCAGAAGCTCATCCGTAGAGAGAAAGTTCTTTGCCCAGAGCACTCAATCAGGAACTCCAGCGTGACTGTTCTTGTAGAAGAGTCTTCTCCAGTTTATTTCTGCTTTGTGTATATAAGCACCCAACTTGATGATGCTTTGCATATCTATTTGCTGTTTGCTGTTTGTTTTTTTACCTGGAAGCCTCACCCAAGGGGAAATGGTCGCTCTATCTGGCACTCTCAACTAGGACTCATCCAACTGGCTGCTCCAAGTCATTTCTTCTGGCAAGTGTTGATTTTAATGATGTATATCTCTCTGCTCCCTTGCGTATTTTTCTATTTATTTTTTCTTTTATTTTTGCTGTGCTACATAGCTTAATAAACATCGCCATTTGAATAGATAGCTCAAATTATGGATATCACAGATTATTTTGCCAAACAGGATAGTTTGTTTCCACTCTTTGGGTTACTGTGAGTAATGTTTCCACATGATCGGTAATGTTTGCACATGACCATCATGTACAAAAATTTGTCCACGTTCCTGCTTTCTATTTTTAGTTATACCCTAGGTGTGGGATTTCTGCATCATGTGTATTCCTATGTTGAATTGTTTAAGATGCTACTGTGCTATTTTCCATAACAGCTACAATATTTTATATACCCCCAAGGGTCAAGCATTTCAATTTCTCCATGATCTCGCTAAACTTGTTACAGAAAGTATGGATTTTAGGGAAGTCAGATGGATCAGTTGGGTAGGACTTGCCACCAAAGTCTGATGATCTGAGTTTTTTTTAAAGTGATACTGATCATGTGGGAGAGAGTGTGTACTCATGCATGCTACAGCATACACAGCCACCACCTGCAAACAAAGAAGTAGGGTTTGTTGTTCCTGTGCTTTGGAGGGATTTTGATTTGTATTTTCAGTGCTAGGAATAACACCTATGGTCTTGTGTTTGCTAGTAAAGCCCTCTATTACTGAGCCGCTACCATGCTTTCGAGCTTTGGAGACAGGATGTCCTCCGACTTCAGCCTCCCCTGTGCTGTGACTAAGGTACGCAATAGCAGTTCTGTTTTCCTTAAATGATTATCATCCTAGCTGGGTGTGGGTGGCATCTGCTTATATCCCAGCACTTAAGAAGGCAGAGGCAGATAGATCTATGTGAGTTCCAGGCCACCCTTGTCTATATAGTGAACTTCCAGGCCAGCTGGGGCTACAGGGAGACTCTAAATCTCAAAAAGACCAAAAAAGAAAAGAAAAAAAAAAAAAAAAATAGTCATCCTCATAGACCCTTAAAAAAATTGCTCTGAAGAAAAGTTCCAGGGAGGTTTATAATCTCAGCATTTGGTTGGGGCGTGGTGACACACACCTTTGATCCCAGCACTCAGGGAGGCAGAGGCAGGTGGATCTCTCTGAGTTTCAGGCCAGTGCTGAGATTAAAGGTGTGCACCACATGCCCAACTAAGATAGCAAAACTTTAAAAGGTTAAATTTTTGTTTGTTTGTTTGTTTTTTGAGACAGGGTTTCCTGGTAGTCCCAGCTGAACTGCAGCTTGCTATGTAGACCAGGCTGGTCTTGAACTCACAGAGATCCACCTGCCTCTGCCTCCTGAGTACTGGGATTAAAGGTGTGTGCCACCATGCCCGGTAAAAGGTTCTTTTTGTTTGTTTGCTTTGGTCTTTTCGAGACAGGGTCTCCCTGTAGCCCCAGCTGTCCTGGAACTCATTCTGTAGACCAGGCTGGCCTGGAACTCACAAAGATCTGCCTGCTTTTGCCTCCCAAGTGCTAGGATCAAAGGTGGGTGCCACCACATCCAGCAAAAGGTTAATCTTTTTGTTGTTGTTCTTTTTGAGACAGGGTCTCCCTTTACTCCCCCGTGGCCTGGAGCTCACTATGTAGACCACGCTGGCCTTGAACTCACGGAGATCCCCCTGCCTCTGCCTCCCCAGTGCTGGGATTAAAGGTGTGCACCACCACACCCGGCTAAAAGGTTAATTTTTTTTTTTTTTTTTTGTCTTTTTGAGACAGGGTCTCCCTGTAGTCCCAGCCGTCCTGGAACTCACTCTGGAGACCACGCTGGCCTTGAACTCACAAAGATCCGCCTGCCTCTGCCTCCCAAGTGCTAGGATTAAAGGCGTACGCCACCACGCCCGGCTAAAAGGTTAATTTTTTAAAGGTGCGTTTTTTCCATGCACTATTGTTAGAAATGTAACTTGAAGAAATATAACTTGAACAGTCACCTTGGAAAATAAGCTGGTGTTACTGTAAGACGTCAAACCTGCTTAAGTCAAAAGAGCCCCAAATCTCTTTCCTGAAAATTCCAGAGAACTTCTTGGGCAGTTTTAAATAAGGATATTCATCACTGCTTGTGCTACCAGGAGTTGGAGAGAGATAATTTACTGTCAGAGTAGGACATGAGAAATGCCACTGGTGTGTGGATGAACCACAGGACAGCAGATTAAAGATGATCATGTAGTACCGGGAGATGGTACAGCAAATGTCAAGGGAAAAAGAACCCAGGAAACAGGCATACATAACGCGCTGTATTACAGACATAAATCAGCAAATTAGAATGGGTGCCTCGAATTAGGAAAGGAGGATGGAAAGGAAAATCAAACAATAGAAGAGCATTGCAGTAGTCCACCCTCAATAACATAATAATGACAAACATGAAGAAAATAGATAACTCATACTTACGTAGATACCAATAAAAATACAAAAAAGAAAAAAGATGCAATGATCAGCATCTAAGATAATCATGTATCGTTCTTACATGATACAGCTTTCCCACAGAGCCACATATACCGCATGGATTGCAAGCAGTTATATATTATAAAAAATGAAAGTTTTCATTATATTTGATTGTGAATGGCTGAATGATTATATTTGATTGTGAATGGCTGAATTAATCTTTCCTTAAGATTAGGAATAAGAAAAGCCCATTCTCACTACATCTATTTAATATTGAACCAGGGGTGTTGTGGTTTGAATGAGAGATGTCCCCACTTGATCTCCAGTTAGTGGCTCTGTTTGGGAAGACGATGGAATCTTGAAGAAGTGGAGCCTGGCTAGAGGAAATATATCAAGAGGGCGGGCTTTGAGAGTCTACAGACTGGCCTCACTTCCTTTTTTTTAAATGTAATTTTTTAAAATTTTATTTATTTTTTGTATGTGTATGAATGCAGGTTTGTACACCCCACCCATGTCGTGCAATGCCGCGGAGGTCAGAAGAGGGTCTCGAATTCCCCTGGAACTGGAGTTCTCCTGGAATTGGAGTTACAGACGGTTCTCAGCCGCCATGTGGGTGCTGGGGATCGAACCCGGGTCCTCTGCAAGAGCAGTCGATGCTCTTAACCGCTAAGCCATCTCACCAGCCCCCTCACTTCCTTTTAACTCTCTCTCTGCTTCTTGTGTGGATAAACTGTGATTCCTCTGCTTGCTACTACCAAGCCAGCTTCATGTTACTCATACCATGGCTTCACTGCTAGGCTGGATTGTATAGTCTGGAATTGGAAGCTAAAATAAACCTTTCTTCCCTAACTTGCTTTTTGTCAGGGTATTTTATCACAGCAACAGAAAAGTAGCCAGTATAAGAGGTTTGTGCCAGCATACTTAAGAAAAAGAAATATAAGACAGTGTGACTGAAAAAGAGGCCAGGCGTGATGGGATATGCCTTTAATCCCAGCACTTAAGAGGCAGAGGCAGGCGGATCTCTGTGAGTCCAAGGCCAGCCTGGTCTGCATAGTGAATTCCAGGACAGCTGAGGCTACAGGAAAACCCTGTCTCAAAAAGACAAAAGAAAAGAAAGGAAGGAAGGAAGGAAGGAAGGAAGGAAGGAAGGAAGGAAGGAAGGAGAGAATTTATTTCTGTTTGCAGGAGACATACTCTTCTATGTAAAAAAAAAAAAAAAGGCCCAAGGAATCCACTAAAATATTAAAATCAATAAATTAGATTATCAAAGTTTCAGGAGATAAGCTTAATGATCAGAATCAATTTTGCTTCTATATACCAATAACAAACACTTAAAAATTAATTTAAGGAAACAATTTCATTTAACCTGCATCAACGATAAAAAATATTTAGGAATAAATGCAATAAAGAACCAAACTTATTCTCTGAAAACTACAAAGCATTGTTAAAAGAAATGAAAGGTGGGCTTTAATTCACAGAAACCCATCTCATTACTAGATAGAAAAGTAATACAAGGTAATATACATGACTAATGGAAATATACAATGGCAATACTTCCTAAATTAATATACAGATCCAACACATCCTTAGCATCTTAGCTTTCTTGCAGAAATAATCTAGTTGATCCTAGAATACAGATGAAATTTCAAAAGATCCAGAATATTCAAAAGATTATTGAAAAGGACAACAAAAATGACCCATATGTCCAAAATTGAAACAGTAATAGTTTAGCAAGTGTGATATCACCATATGAACTGATATCTAGATCCACAGAATAGAACTGAGTTGAGAAATAAATCTTTATATTTATATTTATGATTCACTGATTTTCAACAATAGTGCCATGACTATACAAAGAGTAGTCTTTTCAAACAAATGGTCTTGGAAAAGATAATCATCCACGTACAAAAGAATGAAGGACTCTTTCACAGATTGCATGTAAAATTAAATCAAAATGAATCATAGACCTAAATGTTAGAGATGATAATTAAATAATACTTTAAAAAATGACACTGACAGCTCAAGTGACAAAAGAAAAATTTTTTCATTTAATAATTTTATCAAATATAAAATGTTCATGCTTCCAGGTGTGGTGGTACATGCCTTTAATTCCAGCACTTGGGAGGTAGAGGCATGTAGATCTCTGTAAGTTCGAGGCCAGCCTGGTATACAGAGTGAGTTCTAGGCCAGCTGGGACTACAGAGAAACCCTGTCTCAAAAAGACAGAAAAAAAAAATCATCCTTTAAAATATACCGTTAAGGGGCTGGAGAGATGGCTCAGTGGTTAAAAGCACTGGCTGCCCTTACAGAGAAACTGAGTTCCATTCCCAGCACCCACATGGCAACTAGCAACGGTCAAAAACTTCAGCTTCAGGGGATCCGACAACCTCTTCTGACCTCCATGGGCATTGCATGATACAGGTGCACTTACACACACACAAGCAACACATTCATACACATAAAATTAACAATAATAGTTTAAAAAAAGAAAATATATCATTAAGTAAAATTGTTATCTACAGAATGAGAAAAAAAACTGAGAAGAAATTGAAGAATTTCTTAACATGTTCCTGAATTCAGTTTCCAAGTATTTTGTTGAAAATTTTTGCATTTATGTTCATCAAAGAAATTGGTCTGTAATTTTCTTTTCTTTTGTTATATCATCAGAATAATACTGGTTTCATAAAGCAAATTTAGTAGTGGGCCTTCACTTTTTATTTTGTGGAATAAACATTGATATATCTTCCTTGAAGATTTGATGGGATTCAGCAGTAAATCCGTCCAGACCTGGGATTTTCTTTTGAAGGGAAACTTTACTACTACTTCTATCTTATCTCTCATAATTGGTCTGTTTAAGTTATATCTTCTGGGTTTAACATTGGTAGATGTTAAGAAGATCATACATTATGACCAAATAGGCTTATTCCAGAAAGGCAAGGTTTGTTCGGCATATATAAAACAATTAATATAAATATATCTTATGAACTCACAAAACGACAGAACATACATAGTCATCTCAATTGATGCCAAAAATTCATTTGACAAAGTTCAACATGCTTTCATGACAAAAGTTTTAGAGAGGTTAGGAATAGATGGAGCGTACACAAAATAATAAAGACTAGATGCAGCAGCACTATATTATATGGAGACACACTAAAAGCAGTTCTCTTATTTAATGTAATTCTCAAAGTCTCAGCTAGCTGTAGCAATTAGACAAAAGAAAGGCATAAAGCAGGCATAAAAGGGGGTGGAAAAGGTCAGATTATCCTTATTGCAGATGACATGATTCTATACTGAAAAGACACTATAGAATGCACTACAAAACTCCTAGATCTAATAAACACATAAAGTTGCAGGGTACAAAGTCAATATTAAAAGTACAGTAGCTTTCTTATATACGAACATAGCTCAGAGACAGAAATAAGGAAAAATATCCCATTCAAAATAGCATAAAAAAAATAGCATAAAAAAACCCTGTTCATATGAACCTACAGCATTAGTATCAGCATGCACCAGACCCATGCAGGCTCAGCTGGACAAAAACCCAGCACAGAACTGTAGAAATGGGTACTAGAGCCCAATCTTGGCTGAGGAAATATTGGCAACAGATTGTGAGCAGGTGAGGAAGACCTGGCCTTCTTTAGGAAAGGGACTCTGGACAGGCTGACTCGATAGAGCTCAGGGGATGAACTGGCACGGAGGAGTGAGTGGGGTAGTAGTTTGGCACAATGGATCCTAACACAAATGACAGAATGTGTGAATTCTCTTCAGTCATTGAACATGTCACTGCAAAATCAATTGCAGGAGTCACTGAAGAGCCAGGAATTACTATAAAGTAAAAATGAAGAGCTCTTACAAGTGATGAAACTCAGCGAGATGAAAACAAAAATTTACTAGTATATTTAAAGCAAAGATCAAACTCTTCAAAATAAGTAGCAATTTGGGGCTGGAGAGATGGCTCAGCAGTTAAGAGCACTGACTGCTCTTGCAGAGGACCTGGGTTTGAGTCCCAGCACCCACATGGTGGCCAAGAACCGTCTGAAACTCCAATTCCAGGAGAACTCCAGTTCCAGGGGAATCTGACACCCTCTTCTGACCTCCACGGCATTGCACGACATGGGTGCACAGACCTGCATGCAGACAGTACATTGATACACATACAGAAATAAATAAAAAATTAAAAAAAATGAAATCATAGAGCCAGACAGATTTGATGAACATGTTCTGCCCTCCCAAGACCCTCTACATGGTGACACTAGGGCTGACAATGGAGGATCTGTACCCGGGCTTGTTCCTACCTTTTTAGAACAGGATTCTGATAGAGTGTGAAACTATCACTTTAAGAGAAGATGAATGTAACTTGGATAACAAACTTTATATTCCTTTTGCAAGAAGTTCTTCTAAAAAGCATTTGCCATTTTCACACACACACACACACACACACACACACACACACACACACACACAAAGCCAGGTGTGGTGGCATACACCTTTAATCCTAGCACTTGGGAGGCAGGCAGGAGGATCTTTGTGAGTTCAAGGCCAGCCTGGTCTACAGAGTGAGTTCCAGGTCAGCTGGGACTACAGGGAGACCCTGTCTTGAAAAGACCAAAACAAAAAAGCATTTGCCACTTTCTAAGAGAATATGACCCTAGCCAAAGATAAGTACTGCTACCACATAGCTCATCAGCAACAATGCAGTTGCCTCTAAAAGAGAAAATAAACTGTGTGTACCTGGAGTTTCTCCTTCACAAAATGAGGCAGAAGATGCACCTGGAAAACTTCCCAGACTGTCTGACACCGAGGACATGAAGCCCCTTAGGAAAATAAAGGAAGCAGTTGGTAAGATCCCTTGGCTGCTGAGGATCCCAAGGAACAGGCTGCTCATGGCCCAGCAGCTTTTCTCAGCCCTGGTGTTCAAGTGAAAGGAAATATCGTCTGTGATGGCAGCTTTTTAAGTTCCGACTTGGTGTAAGGCTGGAGCATTTCTCCTTTTTCAACATTCAAATACTTTATATGATTAGAACTTGTCTACATCGATAATAAATTTTCCATTTCCTTAGATAAATAACTTCTGACATTATTATGTATGAAACAATAAATTGAGGGCTGGAGAGATGGCCTAGTGGTTACGAGCACCGACTGCACTTGCAGAAGACCTGGGTTCGATCCCCAGCACCCACATGGCAGCTAAGAACCGTCTGTAACTCCAATTCCAGGAGAACTCCAGTTCCAGGGGAATACGACAGCCTCTTCTGACCTCCGTGGCATTGCATGACACGGGTGCACAAACCTACATGCAGACAGTACATTCATACATATAAAAAATAAAATTAAAAAAATATTTAAGCAGCACTAATAGTTATGGTAGGTTACTTTGGCATAGACACATATGTTTGGATGATATGTTAATCCATGAATTACATTATTACCCCCTGATAAATATGACAGGGTCTTACTGTGGCTTATAACATCTCCTAACCTGTAGAGGATGTAGGCTTGTGAAAGGAAACAGCCAGAATTGACCAGAATCCAAGTCAACAGCTCCAGAGAGAGAGGACAGTTTTACTTCTCATCCACCTGTGCCCCTTTTCTAAGCCTAGGGAACAATCTGCGGAAGAGGGGGTGTGGTAGAATGTAAAGGCTGCGATTGGGGTGAACGGTGAAACTACAGCGATGTAGTCTGGACACTCATTTGATCAACTTGATTGAACAAACAACCTGTCACCCCCCACTGAATGGTGGGACTGTGGGGGTTTGGGCACAACAGTCTGTAGATTGGTTTTGCACGAAGGATGCTTATACTCATGGATTATCACTTATAGCTAAAAAATGAAAAAAAAAAAACCTGAAAGATGCAGGACAGTTATGGCAGAATACATGATCTGGGATGGGGTGGGGGTGGGGGGGAAGGGAAAGGGAAATATGCCTGATCTGAATTGGAAAATGATGTACGAAATGCACAAACCATCAATAAAAATTAAATTAAAAAAATATTAAGAAAGAAATAATAAATTGAATAATAAATTTATGATTGGAATTGTTAAACACCATAAAGTTTATGAAAACAAGTTATCTTTTTTATACCAATTTTTAATTGAAGTTTTGTGTATTTCATACAATGTTTCTTAGTCAAATTTAGGCCCATTCCTCTTTTCTTGCCCCCCACCCCACCAGAGCTCATTCATTCTGCTATACATGTCTTTCATCTTTTTTGTGTGTTTCATACATAATTTTTTAGTCAGTCATAATTGCCATTATACTTGCTTCTCCCTTGCCACTGTCTCTTGCCCCCCCTCACCCAGAGTTCACACCTTCTGTCTGTCATTCCTGCTTCTCCCCGCTCATTCCTTAGTGTCCTGCTCATCCCTTGAGCTCTAGTTAGTCTATTTGGAGTCTCTTTTCTAAAGAAGGTCAGGGTTTCCGCTCCTGACCAACAATTGCTGCCAGTATTTCATCACCCAAGGTTGGGCTGCTACCCATTTCTACAGTTCTGTGCTGGGTTATTTCCTGCTGACCTTGCATGGGTCTTGTGCATGCTGATACCAGTGCTGTAGGTTCATATGAACTGGGTCCCAGGAGCTTGTAGGATTCATTTCCATTTGGTCTTGCATCAGCTCCCTGGCTCTTACAATCTTTCTGCCTCTTCTTCTACAATGTTCCCTAAGCCCTGGGAGGGTGAGGCTGAATATAGGCATCCTGTCCATGGACTCACACTCTGTAGACTCCTAATCTTCATTGTTTGTCCCTTCAGGCCCTTTTGAGTTCCTGGTCTGTTGCATGGAGGAACTTCCATAACAAGAGTTAAGAAGTCAGCCTCGCAGGCCTGGTCTACAGAGTGAGTTCCAGGACAGCTGGGGCTACAGGGAGACCCTGTCTCGAAAAGACAAAACAAAAAAAGAAGTCAGCCTCATGTACTCACTAGGGGAGTGGAACCCACAGAACCACCGCACCCCCTGGGGTCTGCCTACCTGCTCTCCATGGCTGGTTGCAAACGTCTGAATATGGGTCCAGGGCAGGGAAGCCTAGCCTGGAACTGAGGGAAGGGCCCAGGTTTTCCTGAGCTCAGGATTAGGTAGGGAGTCTGGAATGCTCCAGTGCAGTTTGGGGCTCCCACCAAAGCTCAGAGTCAGCCTCACACACTCACTGGGAGAGTGAAGCCTGCAGCATCTTTTTTCTTCTGTGAGATGGATATATTTAAGTTTTTGTATATTCAGATGGCAGGAAGCATTTCTGTACTCCATAAACGTTCAGTAAGTGTTGCCCCTTTGGGGAAGTGATTGACAAAGTTGGGATTCCTTTTTGATTCCATAGACCGGTAGTGCAGGGGGAACCAGACAGGACTGGACACTGATCTGTTAGTTATGCTGAATGAAGTAATACCATTATTGTTCTTGGCAGTTACTTTTTATTTTGTGATAAATTTTCTAATAAAACTTAAAAAATTGTTTTTTGTCTTTTTGAGACAGGGTTTCCTTGTAGCCCTAGCTGTCTTGGAACTCATTATGTAGACCAAGCTGGACTTGAATTCATGAGATCCACTTGCCTCTGCCTCCTGAGTGCTGTTATTAAAGGTGTGTGCCATGACACCCAACTAAAAATTTTTGAAAGGAATAAAACCTTGCAACGCATACATCTGTTAAGGGCACTCAGGCAATAAATTAATCAATAAAATTTAAGCTCAATTTTAAAATGGGCAAAAGATTTGAATAGTCATTTTTCTAAAAGGACATGGAGATGTCCAATATAGACACAAAAAGATATTCATTATGGAAGCACAAATCAAGCCATAATGAAATATCACTTCTCATCTACTAAAATAAAACTAAAAAAGATTTACAACAATTATTGACAAGAATGCAGAGGAGTCGAAACATTGACTTATTCCTAGTGAGAATGTAAAATTATCTAGCCATTTTGGAAAACTAGCTTGACAGTTCCTCAAAATGTTAAGCATAAGGTTACAATATGACACAGAAATTCAAGCAATATGAAAAAAAAATATCTATGCACACACAGAAACACACACAGCAGCAGCAGCATTCTATAATAGCTAAAACGTAAAAGTAACTCAATCAGCCATTGCTGATAAAAGGACAAACAACATTTGAGCTACCTACCCATGCAGTGGAATACTATGTTTTCATTGTGGTGGTTGGAATAAGAATGACCCTCACGGACTCCAAGTATTTGAACACCTGGCTCCCATTTGGTGGCCCTTTGAGAGAGGAGGGGTAGTGGAACATTTTGGAAGAGTGGTCATGCTAAAGGAAGCTGTGATGGGGGGTGGGCTTTGACAGTACATAGCCTCATCCCATTTCCAGTGGATATGAGCGCTCAGCTTTCTGCCCTGGCTGCCTCCTGCAAGGCCTCCCCACCGTGATGGACTCTTAACTCTCGAATCCTAAGCCCAATAAACCCTTCCTTCTATAACTGCCTGGGTCAGCAATAGAAAAGTTACTGAGACACTGATAAAAAGAAATGTCACCGTTTGATGATGCTTGAAAACACTATGTTAAGGGAAGAAGCCAGCCACAAGATATCATACATTATATGATTCCATTTGTGTGTGTGGAATGTGCCAATCAGTTAAATCTACAGTGACAGAAAATAGATTAGTGATTTCTTGGGTTTGGGGGAGGCAAAAAAGGGTGAGACTACCAATGTGTGTGGAGTTTCTTTGGGAAATAATGAAAATGTGCTAAAATTGAGAAGTAGTAGCAAAGGTCATACAATTCTAGGCAAATTGTATGATATAGGAATGATTTCTCAGTAGGGTTGCTAAAAATAACAGAAGAACATCTGTTTTGATTTTATTTTCTGCATTCCTGTCTGGATTCCAGTGCCAAGGCAGCATTGGAGAGGAGTCAGTGATTTCAGTGCTTTTGAGGAAGCATGCCAAACACCTTGCTTTAAATGATCAATCACTGAGGTTGAAGTGATATCCAAAATAAAGCATAAAAATGAACAGTTTTTCTTTTGCAGCACAGCAGGAGCACACCGAGCACTGTGAAGCAGGGCAAAGAAGTCCCAGTATCTGCTTGGAATATACAAAGATATTTAGCAACACCAGAACATTCAGAGCATTGAACCTGGACCCTTACTGAGAGCTCCTTTAAGTGAGCTAACTAGATTTCTTTTTTTTTTTTTTTTTCTTTCTTTTGGTCTTTTTGAGACAGAGTCTCCCTGTAGCCCTGGCCAGCCTGGAACTTACCCTGTAGACCAGGCTGGCCTTGAACTCACAAAGATCCGCCTGCCTCTGCCTCCCAAGTGCTGAGATTAAAGGCGTGCCCCACCGCGTGTGAGCTAACTAAATTTCATGAGTGCTCATTACTTCAGAAAGTAGGAACAGGGGGATTTCTCAAGACCACCTGAAGCACAGGGATGCTAAAACCTCCACAAGAGGGCTGGAGAGATGGCCTAGCTGTTAAGAGCGCAGTCTGCTCTTGCAGAGGACCCGGGTTTGATCCCCAGCACCCACATGGAGGCTGAGAACCATCTTTAACTCCAATTCCAGGGGAATCTGACACCCTCTTCTGACCTCCGTGGCATTGCACGGCATGGGTGCACAAACTTACATGCAGACAGTACATTCATACACACACACACACACACACACACACACAAAAAAAAAAAACTCCCACCAGAAAACTCCTAGAAACGATTAAGAGGCTTCAGTAAAGTGGCAGGTACAAATTAACCTAGAAAAATCAGTAGCCTTTCTTTACACCAACAAACAGCAACTGAAGAAGGAATTCAAGAGAGACCTCCCACTCCACAATAGCCTCAAACAAAATAAACACTCTAAGAATAACCTAACCAAAGACACCAAAGATCTATTACAACAAAAAGTTTTAAACTTTAAAGAAAGAATTTGAAGAAGAACAACAGAAGATGGAAAACCTCACATGCTCATGGATTGGGAAAAATTAACCATTGTAAAAATGTCCATTCTACCCAAAACGTCTTGTATAGATTTATGCAATCCCAATTAAAATCAAAAGATTCTTCACAGGCTTAGAAAAAAAGTCCTTTAACATTTCATTTGGAAAAACAGAAAACCCTGAATAGCCAAAAAAAAAACAACCCTGAGTGAAAAAGAGCACACAAGGGGCTGGAGAGAAGACCTAGTCGGTTTAGAGCGCCAACCGCTCTGCTCTTGCAGAGGACCCGGGTTCGATCCCCAGCACCCACATGGTGGCCGAGAACCGTCTTGAAACTCCAATTCCAGGAGAACTCCAGTTACCGGGGGAATCCGAGACCCTCTTCTGACCTCCGCAGCATTGCACGACACGGGTGCACAGACCTGCATCAACAGTACATTCATACACATACAGAAATAAATAAAAATTAAAAAAAAAAAAAAAAAGAGCAACACAAGGGGATCGCTATACCAGACTTCAAAGTATACTGTATATTCATAAAAACAGCTGGTACCTGCACAAAAACAGACCCNTCAACATCACTAATCATTAAGGAAATGCAAATCAAAACCACTTTAAGATATCATCTTACTCCAATAAGACTGGCTAGGATCAAGAAAACAAATGATACCAAGTGCTGGAGAGGTTGTGGGGAAAGGGGAACACTCATCCACTGCTGGTGGGAATGTAAACTCATACAGCCACTATGGAAAGCAGTGTGGAGAACCCTTGGAAGACTTGGAATGAACTTGCCACCTGATCCAGCCATACCACTCCTGGGCATGTACCCACAAGACCCATCTTACTGCAGAGATACATGCACAGCTATGTTTATTTCAGCTCTCTTCACAATAGCAAGGAGCTGGAACCAACCCAAGTGCCCCTCAACTGACAAGTGGATAGAGAAAATGTGGTACATCTACACAATGGAGTTCTATGCAGTGGTAAAGAAAGATGACATCATGAACTTTGTAGGAAAATGGCTGGAGCTAGAAGATACCATGCTGAGTGAAGTAACACAGTCCCAGAAAAACAAATGACGAATGATATCTCTCATGTCTGGATGCTAGCACCAAATACCTAATTGTATGGTGAACTGAGCAACATCAATGTGATCTGAAAACAACTGTGCTCTTATATTGTGAATCTCTTAAAATATAGTAAAAAATTTAAAAAATTTAAGAAAAGAAAGTAGGAACATAATGCATCAGGAAGGAAATTGGAAGGAGGCTGTCTATGTGCAACTTTGGGAAGGAGTTCTCATGACACACTGCGCCGTCCCCACACACGAAGCCCATGACCAGCTTAGCTCTGTGTGGTACTCCCATAAGCACTTGATGCATTGTCAGAGCACAACTGCAGCACTGCCAGCAACTTGAGAATCTGTTCTTCCATTTCTTGCCTCAAAAAAAAAAAAACAAAAAAACCCCAAAAAACAAAAAAACCCGGGCAGTCATGTTCCATAAGAAATTGTTCAAGTCCAAGATGCTATTGGTGTTATGCATGACACAAGCCATTTTCATTGATTAATACACAAACTGATACTTATGTGGAGTGGCATATTTTAGGCTAACATTGAGAGTAATGATCCAATACATGTAACGATTAATATATTGATCTTTATGGAAGAATGCCTTTCTTAGTGGCACTGTATTTGTCTAACTTGGTCTACAGAGATAAACACTTTGGGAAAATAACTGTGCCCTTTCATTTTTATGTTCTTCTGAGGCTGTGCAACCTAGAATGAGTTCCATCAATCCACATGTCCTTAACAAATGGGACAGGAAATGTACAGAATGCTCTGGAAAAATAAACTTCCTGTAACACATCAATGAATGATACAAGACACATCGCAAGACACACCAGCCATGATGCAGGGTAGTCTATGGCCTTACAGGCCAAGGTCCACTACACAGAAGGAAGTATTCGTTTCATGAACTTTAACATGGTAAGTATGTAGTGTTATTTCCGGAATTAAAAAGCACCAAATTATACATCTTAGTATTGTTTCATAAACACATTGACAAATTTATTTTTCTTAGCCTGAAGATTTTTCTCTAATTTTCATCTTTTGGCATCTTATTATCTGGCTGAGAAGTCTCTGGGCTAATCACAAATACAGACAACGCTGACTCACTCAGCTTGTCAACTTTGTGGTTTTGTAACCCTAGCAGGCTGCCTGGGGTGAAGATTCAGAAGTGTCCCAGAATATCCCAATAGACACAAATAGAGAAAGTGGGAAAAGTTTGCTTTTTTCATTATTTAAAAGATGTCAAACAATCAAGGAAAAAGTGAGGTTAGCCAACAGTGGCTATGTCACTAGTGCCAAAATACACAAGTAACTGATTGGTTTCCTCATCATGCAGACAATCAAGTCAGGTAATTTTAAACAAAGCAGATCAGAAAAAAAAATAATTAAAAGTCTTTGTGGGGAGCAACCAGCTTGATAGGCCCTGAACTTACAGCATAGCCACTTATCTGTGTGTGTCACCTTCTAGAGAGATTTCAGCTCCCCAGAAAGTCCTGTGTGAGTCAGCACTGCACCCGCTTATAATTCTCTTCCTGGGGCTCTGAAGTCTGTTCCTTCCTTTGTATCCTAACTCACAAGAGGATGTGGGGAAGTAAAGGAGGAAAAACCATACCAGAAATTAAATCATTCATGATCGTTTCCCGCCAAACAGTGCCAAGGTGACACCAAGACAGAATGAAACATGGGGGGAGGTTATGCCTAAGGTTTAATATAGGCAGGTTAACGAGCTGGTGAAAAAGGGCAGGCCATTATTTCAAATTGTATTCCAAACAAATGGCCATCAATATAGATTAAATTCATTCCACTCTGAACACACACACACACACACACACACACACACACACACTTATTGAGAACTGTTTCAGGCCTGATCATCATCCAGTTTGATTGGGAAAGAATATGGGGGCACCTTGGGTGACAGTATGTTACATCTGTATTTGAAGAAATCAGATGTCTCCATCTCATCTTTGAGCTACACATCCATCCACTGAAGGAGTACCAGATCTGGCTGGAGGAGTTGAGGAATGATATGAAACCAATGGTCTGCCAACCTTACTAAAATACCCTGGGAATGGTGAAAAAGACTAACATACTGGGACTTTGATATGTTCTTTGTTTTCCAATGTTTGTTCAGTGGTTAAGACTATAGATTGTTGGGAAGAAGCAGTGGGGATCCAGTGCACCAAATACCATCCTCTAGAGAAGTATGTTCCAGTGAACACTGTGCGCTGGTGAGAAAAGTTCATGTTTATTCCCTCTTACAGTGAATGAGCCTTCAGACTCAATGTCTGGGACTCCATTAATACAGGAAAACCAAGCCTGAGGAATGGCTTAACCCTGTGTTAAGGTAGAGAAACCCTGAGAGGCTCCAAGAACACAGAGACAGGACCAGACATGTGTATCTGGGATCTGGGTTCAAGTGCTCCTAGCGGGGTCTTGAGGCCCTCTGTAAACTGCTTTCCATACTTACTTAAAGAAGAAAGAAGTTTCCCAATTATGGCAACTTAGAGAGAGCCTGCTTTATCAGTGTTGGCTCACTCTATCTTCTCGTCCTTTGTTAAAACAGTTTCTAATAGTCTGTTGACATGTAAGATTTCAACATGGAAGCAATAGGGATGAAGGGAACAAGGACTTCTCTGAACATTTCTTTGCAATCTCCTCAGAATCTATAAGCTAAAAAAATAGTATACTTGGTATAAAGTAAAAATAAAATGATAATTATAAGAAGACAATTTCTATTAAAAATCTGTCTTGGAACCCTCGCTCGCTGCTAGTGGGATTGCAAACAGGTGCAACTAGTGTGGAAATCAGTGTGGAGAATTCTTAAAAAAACTAAAAATTGCCAGGAGTGGTAGCACTTGCCTTTAATCCTAGCACTTGGGAGGCAGAGGTAGGCTGATCTTTGTGAGTTCAAGGCCAGCCTGGTCTGCAGAGTGAGTTCCAGGACAGCTGGGACTACAGGGAGATCCTGTCTTGAAAAGGCCAAAAAAAAAA
>VZQC01013118.1:581834-589334 GCA_009823505.1 Rhizomys pruinosus
AAAAAAAAAAAAAAAAAAAACCTCTAAAAATTAAGCCAGGCATGGTGGTGCACTCCTTTGATCCCAGCACTCGGGAGGCAGAAGCAGGTGGATGTCTGTGTGTTCAAGGCCAGCCTGGTCCAGATAGCAAGTTCCAGGCCAGCTGGGGCTACCGGAAGACCTTGTTTCAAAAAGGCCAAACAAACACCTAAAAATTAGTCTACCAGCTAGGCATGGTGGTGCATGGCTTTAATTCCAGCACTCCGGAGGCAGAGGCAGGTGGATCTCTGTAACTTCAAGAACAGCCTGGTCTACAGAGTGAGTTCCAGGCCAGCTGGAGCTACAGGGAGACCCTGTCTCAAAAAGTAAAAAAAAAAAATTAGTCTACCATATGATCAGGTTATACTGCTTCTTGGTGAATACCCAAAAGACTCATCTTACTGCAGAGATACTTACACAGGCATGTTTGCTGCTGCTCTTTTCACAATAGCTAAGAAATAGAAACAACCTAAGTGTCCCTCAGTCAAGGAATGGATAATGAAAATGTGTTACATTTCCACAATGGAGTTCTACTCAGCAGTAAAGAAAAATGAAATCTGCAGGTAAATGAATGGAACAAGAAGCTGTTATACTAAGTGAAGTAACACAGACTCAGAAAAACAAGAGAGGTATGTTCTCTCTTAGTTGTGGTTCTTAGCTCTAAATCCTTATATGTGAACATATACCCTAATGTACCCATGAGAGCCAGGAAAATGGAAAGGAACCTTGCATGGTTCCTTCCTGAAGACTACTATCTCTCCTAGCATCCAAGGATACTGTGCAAGCTGCCAATGGTGAAAACCACTTGATGGCCCTGCACATCTTTAAAGCCTAATAAATACAACAATGACTGACCTAGCAAACTATCTCTATTGGTGCAGTAGTGGTACTTTTTTTTTTTTTTTTTTTTGGTTTTTTTGAGACAGTGTCTCCCTGTAGCTTCAGCTGTCCTGGAGCTCACTATGTACACCAGGCTGGCCTTGAACTCACAGAGATCCTCCTGCCTCTGCCTCCCAAGTGCTAGGATTAAAGGCATGCACCACCACGCCAGGCCCAGTAGTGGTACTTTTATCTTGTAGGTAATCAGTAGCTATCTAATTGGACTTAAAACACACTCAATTGAAGGGAATTCGTCTGTGGTACTGTTATATAGCCAAATACACATGGCTGCAAAAGTCATAGATGCTAGAGAAAAACCTCCTTTTGTCCTACACCTAGACCAGCACAATTTCTTACTGTATTCTAAATATGTATCCTTATATTTACAGATCAGCATACTTCTCAGCACTTATCAAAGAAGCTTCTTTTTAGAACAGATATAGACTATTACAGAGTTCCACAACTGGTCAAATGCAGAGAATAAATGTCTGTGAAATGCCCAGCGCTAAGTGACACATCTACAATGCAATCTCTCCACCTAAGGCTTAAGGAACGTAGCAGAACAGCAGGCAGAACATAGCAGAATGGATCTCTTGACTCTCTCCAGTGAAGTGTCCTCATGCAACTGATGGTGATTAACCCAGAAAACTACAACTGGCCAGAGTGCAGAGAATAAGAGAGTTCAGAGTGTGTGTCCTTGGGTAGGACACCTATATCAAATCTCTTGTCTTCCATTGCTGTGACAAAACACTCTTACCGACACCACCTTCGGGAGGAAAGGGTTTATTCATCTTACATGTCCTGGGTCACAGTTCATCACTTAGGGAGCCCAAGGCAGGAGCTCAGTGCAGGAACCTGGAGGCAGGAGGTGAAGCACAGGCCATGGAGGAATGCTGTTCACTGGCTTGCTCCCCTGGCTCTTGCCCAGCCTGCCTTCTTATACGGTACACAACAACCTGCCCAGGGTGGCACCACTCATTGTGGGCTGGGCCCTCCCACACTGCTCCACCATCAAGACAATACTCCACAGATGTGGCCACAGACCAATCCAATGGAGCCAATTCCCCAACTGAGGCTCCCTCAACCCAGGTGTGTCAAGTTGACACTAAAGCTATCCAGCACAAAGACTACAAGCAAACAGTTTTCCAGACAGCGAGAAGTTGTTTATATGAACTTACAGCAATGATGACAGCGTACATGAGACTCGAATAGGTTCAAACCAGACAAAAGCCCAGCATAGAAGGGAGGAAAGGGATAAGGAGCTTCAACTTTGCCTGAGAAACTACTGGCAACCAATGACGACTGGGAGAGGAAAGTTGGTTTTCTTTAAGGGAGTAACGCTCCTTTAGACTGAGCAAGCTCCAGTGCATGGACTCACACTGAGGGATGTTTGGGGACAGAAACTTGCTCAATAGGCCTTAACGTACATGAAAGAACACATGAAAACTGGTGGGGGAGTGATAAGGAGGGTGCAAATAGGGGAGGGGTCAACTTATATTGTATGAAACTTGTAAAAAAGTCAATAAAAAAAATCACCATCATCTCACATGTTCTCCCATCCTCTGCTCAATAAATTCTTTTTTTAAAAAAGTGTATCTTGCCTCAGTGGATGAACAGGCTGAAGAAGATACAGCAGGGGTTACTCCAGTAACATCCCGGGGACCAAGTCAGAAGGTCTAAATCTGTGAAATCTATTTATTCTATGTAACAGGTAGCTTATATAGGTCTGGGACGGGCAGCTCCTACATCCCCTGACATCACCTCCCAGTGGCCAGTCTTAGACCTCCAGACCATTGCATGTCATCCCAACTCATATTCAGAAAAGGGGCATGCTCACAAGCTAGCCAAACTTGTGACTTCTGAGTGTGCCCTGCATCTTTTGTTCTGCCTGGTGTGCTAAGCAGATTGGTAGCCTGTATACGCTCAAGATATGTCTGAGTCCAGGATTGCTGTCCCACAGAACCTACACTGAGGAATGTCTGGGGACGCTAACTTGACACAATGGGCCTTGGCACAAATGACAGAGTGTATGAATTCCAGTAGGGGTGCTATGAACAGGGGCCTAAAAGTGGTTAAGATTTATAGATGTTCAGTATGAAAGACAAGAGAATTCAATAAAAATAAAAAAAATACATGATTTCATCTAACCAGTACAAAGGCATTAATAAAAAATTTTATATTTTTCATAAAATAATGTGCCTTATGTGCATATTTGTCTAGATTATTTATGGGTTTTATTTTTTTTTTGGCTTTTCCTTCTTCCTGTTTTGTGTTATGTATTTGTTTGATGGTTGTTTATATGGTTTAATTGGTTTGTTGGTCAGCTTTCTGAGACAAGGTCTAGCCAGGCAGCTCAGGCTGATCTGGATTTATGATCTCCGGCCTCTGCCTCATAAGTCTTAGATAATATTTTGCTACAGCTATCCTTATAACATTGCCTCTTCATTTGTAGCACATCACAGTCAGCTTTAACTATCAATGTGATACAACCTAAAATTATCTGGAAACAAAATGTACACCTATGGGGAATCGTCTTGATTGTTAGTTGATGGAGGTGGGCCCAAGCCACAAGCAAAAGCCTGGCTTGGCTTGTTTGGTTATGAAGTGAGCTCCTTGGTTAGAGGTAATGATCTGTGGAATAGCAAGTAGGTCTGCCCCAGGTTCTCGCCTTGAGTTCTTTGACTTCCCTCAGTGATGGACTGTGATTTGGAAAACTTAAGATGAATAAACCCCTTCCTCCCCAAAGTTTCTTTTGGTCAGGATGTTTTATCATAGCAACAAAAAGGAAGCTAGAATGTATAGTTATTTGCTTACTTATTGAATTCTTTTATTTACTGAAAAAAAAATATTTGGATACCTATTTTATGCCAGAGCTGCAGGTGCTGGGCATAGAATGTTGAGTGAACATCTGCAAGAATTTGCCCTCTTGGCTCTTATAGTTTAATAGGGATGATGGCTATTTAAGAAGATCTCAAGATAAATGCATCATTTCTCACTGTGACAAGTACTCTGAAGGACAGACTCATGGTGGGATAATAAAATCTTCCTCTGGACTTTTTATAAGGACAAAATGAGATTCCATACGTGAAATGCTTTTAAGCCCATTAAGTTTTTGGCAAATGTTGGCAGTCATTAATATTTGATGCAAACATGGAAATGAGTTTCCTTTTAAACTCAGTCCTTCAGAAAGATTTCCAATTAGCAGAAGCTTTTAGGATTCTCATCCTTCTCTAGAAGGACATTTCTGTTTTCAGTCCTGTGCCCTGGGACATTTAGATACCATCTGTCCTCACCCCTAAGCACATATGTACAGCCTCTCCCCAGCTCAATCTGCATACCCTGAAACATACACTACACAGAAGTTGAAGTTGGCACAGGCCCTGAAAGAGCTGGCCTTTGAGTCCTGATGTTGCTGGCATCTTCTACAGAGCATTTCAGGAACAGCTGGGCAGTCTGCTCTGAAAGGCCTGCTACATGGTGCTGGGGAGAGTCCAAGTTCAATCCTGGAAGAGAAGTCATCAGTACTTATCTCCAGAGAAGAAACTTGACCCAGCTTCCTACATCATAAACCTCTTGGTGTCTTCGGTGTAGCTGGAACCGTTCACGTGTCAAACACAGAAATAATTCTCAACACTGAAACTAGAGGGATGGGGCAGATGTATGAGTTTTTACACAGGGACCCAGATTTGGGGGAATGGTAGTGGAGAAAGACACATTTCACAAAGGACTTTGGAGGCACACAAACGCCAGACAAGAGACATAGGATGAAATAACCTGGGGGTTAAGATGTTTGGGGGTGCAATCACTTCAACTAATGAGAAGCCTCATGCTCGGGGTAGGAAAGGCTGAGGGCAGATCTGAAATTTGTGCCATAAATGGAGATGAGAGACCAGCATAAGGCAGAACACAGGGCAAGAGGTGATGAACTTGGTTCTCATGAACTTGAAATACAGGACACCATGCAGTGGAATTTTCCCAAAGACAGCTGCTAACTGATGCCTTGAATTTTCAGAAGGGGTTCAAATAAGAGGTCATGGGATAGGAAAGGTTGTTAAACTGACAGGCTCACAGCAGCCACCTGATGCCAATGAGATTCCTGCTTTTTCCATACTCACTTCTGGAATGACAGACTAAACTGCCCCATGATCTTGTTCCCTGCATCTCCATGTAGATTCTTAATATCGTTGGCTATCATGGAATCGGTTTCTCTGCTGTGTCTAAGAGGCCCATGTCACCGCCCTACCGTGGCTGAACTTAGCTTGGCCCTCATCTGCAAATGGCAATAAGCCTTTGTCTCTGTATCTGTTTAGCACTCAACAAAGGTCAACTGTTAACAATAATTGAGAAGCAAGAGATGTGTACAAAGAAATAGTGATTGGTCATTCTCATGCCAATGCTACATAAGAATAAAGTTTGCTTAACTTATCATTGTGGATCAGTAAAATTTATGATAATTCAATTTCAAGAATAAAAGACAGGCTTTTTTTTTTTTTTTTGAGACAGGGTCTCCCTATCACCCCAGGTGGCCTAGAACTCACTCTGTAAACCAGGCTGGCATTGAAGTCACAGAGATCCACCTGCCTCTGCCTCCTGAGTACTAGGATTAAAGGCATGTGTCACCATGCCTGGCTTAAAGATGGTTCTTAGCTGTCAGATGGGTGCTTGGAATTGAACCCAGGTCCTCTGGAAGAGCAGTTGGTGCTCTTATCCACTGAGCCATCTCTCCAGCCCAAGACAGGCATTTGTATAGACCCATACATGTATATGAACACATAAAGATTTGAACATATCACACATGGAATGTTTTGCATATTTTCCTCAGTTCATAAGAAAACATCCCTCTAGCTATTTTTCTTTAGTGCACTTGTTACAGTTACAAATTTCATTTATTTTTGTGATTATTTAAAGCTTACTCTTCCTGTAGAGTGCACACTCCCTGAGAGCCTTTTCATGAACTGGTACACAGTAGGAGTTTGGTGATGATTTGATGGATGGATTGTATGGCTGGAGAAGGTAGTCCTGAGTAGAAGATGCACCAGGGTCATAGTGACAAAGAAACCCTTCTCTGGACAAATATTCCATCATTAAGTAGCTGAAGGGAAAGTGGATTTGTTTCCTTACCTAATTTCCTAATAGACTTTTAAATCACATTTTGCTTTCAAATCTTGATGAATAAAATAAGTCATGAATAAATCAGAATGGATTTCTGGATTCTGAATTTGTATTATAAAATATTAAAAGAGAAACCAAATAATAATTTCCCTCTAGCGTTTCTCCCTTTCCAGTTTATGCTTGAGTCAAGTTATGGTGTTTTAGTCTATTTTTTATTTCTATAATGAAATACCCAAGGCTGGGTCATTTTTTTTTTAATGAAAAGAGTTTATGTAGCTTACATTCCTAGAGATTCAGGGCCAGAGACTGGCATCGACATGGCTTTGGTAAGGGGCTTGTGGGGATGGCATTTCAGTGGCAGGTACATTTGAAAAAAAGAGACCACACCATTAGACAGGAAGGTGAAGAGGCTAGGGAGCAGTGGGGCCATTTCAGGGTCCCATGAGAACTATCTTACTTCCTTCTGAAGGACCACTTACCCAAGGACCTCCCCCAGGCCTGGCCTCTGAAAGGGCCCCCACCTCTCATACAATCACACTGGGGACTGAGCTTCCAACAGACAAACCTCTGAGGGACAAAGTACATGGAAAAAGTGACATCTTCAAGGAGAGTGCTGAGCTCAACTAGCACCAATTATGTGTATGATGTTAGGCTAGCAATATGCAAAACAAAGAGACATATGTCCCCCAAAGAGCTAAAATGCTCTGAGAGGTACTAAGACATTGAAAAATGGCATTTAAAAAATTGATATTTATCGAATTCTGCATTTCAAATACTGTTTTTTAGCACTTTTCAAGGCTTAGATCTTAAACCTAATAAATCTCAGAAGAAGATCTATGTTGCCATTATTTTATATTGGAAAAGTGGAGGCATGAAGAGGCGCAGCTGGTCAAAGGGCAGCCCTTAGGAGCCCTTACTGCTTAGTAGCACTCTTAGTCTCTGTCAGTAGAGTGGCTGAGGTCAAGGGGTGGTAAGAGGCCAAAAGTAAGGAGTTGGATCATTTGTTTACTAGGATTTGTTGTTGTTGTTGTTCTCTCTAGAAATTAAAACAATTTCTTGTTTGCATTTAGAAATCACACAGGGACCTTGGAGGTTCTGAAAGTAAAACATTTTAGAGAATTTGAAGGTAGGATGGAGCAATGGCCCAATAACACTCATTTTTAAAATATAGCATTCATTCTTTGAGAAATTCATACACTGTACCTTTAAATTGATTTAAAATTTTTTTAATGTGTAGTAGTATTTTGTCTGCTTGTATTGCAGCTTCCACAGATGTCAGAAGAGGGGATCAGATCCCATGGAACTGAAGTCATGGAAGGTTATTAGCTGCCAGTAGGTGCTGGGAACTGAGCCCCGGTCCCCTGTAAAAGCAGGCCTGTGCTCTTAATTATTGAGCCATCTCTCAAGCCCCATCATATAATGTATTTTGATCATATTCACCCCAATGTATTTTGATCATATTCACCCCAATTCCTTCTCTATGTCCTCACA
>VZQC01013118.1:594334-622468 GCA_009823505.1 Rhizomys pruinosus
TGACATCATATCTCAGGGCCTGGTTTCAGACCCCCTGCCTCATGTTCCATAATATCACAAGTACTTGTCAATGCCTTTGATCCCAAGGTGTCACGGGCTTGCTAATGCACAGGCAAATCCTGCCTTAGGCCAGGTTTCAGTGTAAACAGACAAGCAGGTAATAGCATAGAAGAAGACACAGGTGGCTCCCTTTTTCCCTACAGTGAACAGTACCTTATCACATTGAGGAGAGAGCTCTCAATCAACCAGAGTCCTCTGCACATACCCTCATGTCAACCAGGAACAATGCTTCCTCAGTTATTCAGGCATCCATTCAGTCCAGTCAAACTGACTCCTGGAATTAACCATCCCAGGGGCTCACTCTTCTGTAGGATTCACACTAGGGTCTTTTAGAATGCAAACTGGCTCTTAAAACATTTCTACAGTGAAACTGAGAAAGAACAAATCTCCATTTTGGATGGAGAATGGGGAGAACTGGTCTCCTTTACTTCTGAGCTGCCCTTGAAAAGGAGAGTTTGCTAACCTCTGCGTAGGCCAGGGGAGGAAGGAAGGGTTCCCAGGACAACGATCAGCCAAGAGAGATATGGTGGGCAGGTTTTATTAGCACTAGAACGCCTTCCTTCAGGAATTTTATGGGATGCTGTCAGCAGCATGGACTTAACAGCAGAAGCTGACTGGCTGCCCGGTATCTGAAGGCCTTGATTTGAAAGCATATTCTCTGTGGGGTCTTGATGTATTTTTAAGAAGACAGCCAGAAATTACTTATTCCTCTTGGTGTATGATTTCTCATTTTTCTTCCAGCAGAAATGGGGAATGGATTGCTCTGGGATTTGTAAGCTTCCTGAGCATTCGGGAGGGTGGCAGTTAGAATGACAGTAATGACTTAGGTCTCCTTCGGGGGTGGTCCCTTCATTACTGGGCCGGCCTGAGCTGTGGCTCCATCGTCATTCACACCCTGCCACTCCACTGCTTCATTTCCCACTCTGTCTGTCACAGCTGGGGACCCTGGGGCCTCCGACAGCTGTGTGCCTTACAAGCTGGCTTTTTTCCCTCTGCTATAGCCTGTCAGCCACACCTGCCACTTCCCCAAAGGGGACACATGCTGGAAGAAGTCCTAGAGAGTTCCTTTCTCCTCTGTTAGCACATGTGTGTATACACAAGCATACATACATGCATGCACATGTGTACATGCAGACATACAAGAGAACTTGGACTTAAAAGAACACTTAAAAGGGAAATAAAAAAGGAGTCTTGAAGGGAAATAGATGTGTGGAAATAGAGAGAGTCATCCTACCTACCAGTTTGGTCAGGGTTAAGGAGCCAAAGTTATTGGCTGATGACCATACAGAACCACAAAGGAGAGGACAAGGCTGCTTTCCATAATCCATACACTAGGCACACGCATTTGCCACATTTTCCTAAGGAAAAAATATAAATAAATCCTGCAGTGATCATCTACCGAAGTATGTTGCAGTGTGGAAGAATTCTACTAATGTTCTGTTGGGCAAAGGACAGGACCTGAGAGACAAGGGCTCAGTGGGTAAAGGCACCTGCCATGCAGGCTTGACAACTTCAGTTCCACCTCTAGAGCCCATGTGAAGGTGGAAGGAGAGACCCAGCTCCACGGGGTGAAGGCCGAAGGGGAAAGCCATCTCTGAGGGGAGAGGGCAGAAGGAGAGTGTTAGGCCCGAGGTTTGGGGCAAAGGCCAAGATGGCATGGACCAGGAGGTCCCCACCCTTCTCTTCCAGCCAGGAGCCTGCGTGCAAAATCCTTCACAGAGAGTGCACAAACCACCAAAGCCAACACCTAGTTCCAGATTCCAAAGTGACCACCACACCTACGACCCATCTACAGGATCCTGACCTGACCTAATTGCCCACATTATGGTACCTGACTAAGACAGCACCATCTCTCCTCCCCTGCCCTATAAAAAAATTCCTAACCCAGCCCAGGCATGCGATTTCCTTGGCCTCCACCTGAGAGGCCAACGAACTAACTCTGGAGTGCTTTCCCTGGAAATAAAGCCCGTCTTTCTTTACTTTCAATTTGTACTGATTCAACTTTTCTCTCATAGTAGTGGGGAACCTTTCAGAGAGAACCAGTTCCATGGGGTGAAGGCGGAAGGAGAGAGCCAGATTCTTCTTCTGGGACTGGATACATAGCATGGCACTTAGGATATAGTAGACACTCAATCCATTTGATAAGCAGATACATACAAATACATGTGCCAGTAACTTCATAGACACTCCTTGCCAAACTCCAGGTCATCTTGGCCAGCACTCCAGGGTCATGGGCATCCCAGGACTGACAGTGCACTTTGGAAAGAATGGTGTGTTAAGAGGCAAACTCCAGCTGGGTGTGGTGGCGCATGCCTTTAAACCTAGCACTTGGGAGGCAGAGGCAGGTGAATCTTTGTGAGTTCAAGGCCAGCCTGGTCTACAGAGTGAGTTCCAGGACAGCTGGGACTACAGGGAGACCCTGTCTCGAAAAGATCCAAAAAAAAAAAAAAAAAAAAAAAACCAGAGGCAAACTCCAATGTCCACAGCCTTCCCACTGATCAACACCCTAACTACACACCTTTGGATTCATTGCAGTCTAGTGCCACTCTCCAGTGGAAGATCCCTAGCTTAGGACAATAAAGATTTTTCGAACCCTCAAGTGGACATTTTTCAAACCTTATTGTGGGTGAGTTTTAAGATATCTGACACTGACAAGCAATTTCTCAACTTAAAACCTCACCCCTTACAGCTTTTCAGATATTCTGCTTCCCAGACAGCTCCCGCAGGCTGGTATTCTTGCTTCTATGTTTTCCCCTCCACACACTGAAGCCTAGGTATAGTCACCTCTTACTTCCCAGGAGAATTTCATGGAGATTTTCCTCTCTCTGGGATGCTAAGAGCCAATATCCTAAAGAGCAGTCTCCACACAAGCATCCCAAACCCCATGTCTGATTCTAAACTTGTCATTTGTCTCTTCTTTCTGGAAGACCCTAGTCTTAGACAACGTGTCATTGTCTACTTCTTCACTCAAGCTGTAAACTTGGGTCAATCCTGGGAACTTCCCTCATGCTCATTACTAACAAATCAGCTCCAAGTCCTGCAGACATTTCCTCCTTGACTTCATTCCTATGTGTGGCTGTGGAATATTGTCATCCCTGGGCGATTCAGCAACTCTTTTTCTGTAACACTCCATTAGGAAGAGATGAACAGCACAGAGTAGCAAGCCTGGGGCCCCAGCATCAAACCTCAACATTTTTTGCAGGTTCTTGGTGACAGCCCCTTGGTTTTCTTTTGGGGAAACAGCCACCCTCTATTACAGAGAACTTCTGGGCTGTCAGGAGCAGGTCAGTCAAACCTTTGAAAATTTGAACCCCAAATTTCATAAGGATAGAAAATGGTTCCTTCTGTCTACAATCTCAAGACTATTCTGATTCTTGTCCTTGCTGAAACATACCTCGTCATGTTTTCTGCTGTTTTAGGAGGATCTAAGTACCACTAAGAAACTGGATGTCCTCTTTTCAGTAACCTGGAGTTGGTTTTTCTGCCTTCTATTTAAAGCTTCTTCATGCACATAACAATGAAAGTCACCCTAATCTTGATTTCTGCCCCTTAATTGTGCTCCAGTGGTGTCCTTCCCAGAAGTCACTCAAGTAAGGTCCCACCTTCGTCACCATTTGGGGGACCTGCCTGTTGCTGCCTATGTGGAAACCAGCTTCCCTCCTTTTCTCAGTGTCCCTTCTCCCACTGTCTACCTGGTTGTGCTGTAGTGAGAGAGCTATTATGACGCCGGAGGTCTGGGTCATTCAAAGATGGGTTCAGCTGTCGTGACTTCCTAGGAGGGGTTTTTGTCTGTTGACGGAAGTGAATGGGAAGAGAAGATTCTGTTGTTGAGGTTGGAACTAGGGAAGAAATAAACTGATGTGATAGCATAAAAGTAAACAAACAGAGAAGTGGTCCAAGGGTTAAAACTGGAATCTCAGAGCTCATGATGCTGAGCAGAAACAGGAGTTAAATCTTTAAGTTGTACATGATCTGAGAAGGTGGCAGAGTATCACAGTAAGAAAACAAACAAACAAACAAACAACAAACACAGTCTTACATGGCATCTCCAGCCAGAAGGTTATATGCAGCAGGGAGCAGGGGGAGGGAAGAAGGTAGTCAGTCACTTCAGAAATCAGTCTTCTATCCGTCTTATTGCCCCGGTCTGGTGCTCAGCTTTATTGAGACTCACGGTGCTGGTGGCTCTTTCCTTATCAACTCCTGAACTGAACTTCTCCCTCATCCTTTCTGAGACAGCTAGGCTAGGCTTAAGCACTTCCGGGGATGTGGTAAGTGGCTGCTGGTACCATCCTGGCATTTCTGCAAGCACCACTTGATCTGGGAGGTTAACTTAGAACAAGCAAATCATTTACATTGTGTACATGATGAGCTCTTTATAGTGCATATGCAACGATGCCTTGTGACATAGAATGTGCAAGTGTCTCTATCTGTTCCTCCATACCCGATGAGGACTTTAAACTACTACTGGAGTTCAGGATCTTAAGGATTTTGCTTAGAAGGGACTCTGGCTAGCTACTTTTGTTTTGCCAAAATGAGATCAAGTGAATGTTCTCAAAGAGACATAAAGCCCTAACTAGAATGAATGACAGAGGCAACAGAAGGCTCAACTCTGGAACTTCTGTTAAGTCTTTTTCTTTTTTTCTTTTCTTTTTTTGAGACAGGGTCTCCCTGTAGCACCAGCTGTCCTGGCACTCACTAGACCAGGCTGGCCTTCAACTCACAGAGATCCGCTTGCCTCTGCCTCCAGAGTGCTGGGATTAAAGGCATGTGCCACAAAGCCTGGCTAGAAAAGAAAAGTTTTAGTTGGAGCTGTCCATCTGTTCACGATGAGGAGAGCTTAGGTAGGACTCCCAACTTTAACCTTAAATTAGACAAAGGTGAGCACTTTACCCATTTCATCCAGATGTCAGCTCAAAGAGAAGTGAGTGAAATTCAGTCATGATCCTTAACCCATAGCTTTGTAGGAGGAAAAACAGAGACACAGCCAGATGATGAAGGAGCAGAAGCACAGGGAGGTACAAAACAATCAGTGACACAGTGCTACTAATTCTTGAAGTCTTCATTCAAACCAAGGGAATCTGATCCCAGACTTGGCCACTATTCATATTGCGTCTCTGAATTGTGAAAGATGTTATTAAAGGCTCAGTGCATTTCGCATTGATTGGAAAGGTTTTTCTCCACAACCCACAAAAACCTGGGATGAGGATATGGAGGTGGGAATGGACTCATCTTTACCCACGTATGTCTTTCAATAACCTAAATCTGCTTGATGGTGCCCAGGAAACATTCTAGCACAATCTAGGTCAACAGAAGACGCTCAGCTCCTGCCTTACCCTGGACTGTAGCATGGCACCATTTGCATTGTGACATTCCCTGCAGGTCCCCTCCCCCAGCATGGCTCTCTCAGAACTGGGAGGGGACCCAGCTGTTGGCTTCACCTGCTGCCACAGCTGCAGTTATTGAACATTTCATTGCTTTGCCAACATTCGCCATAAAGGCATTCCTTCCTGCCTTCCTGGAGTTTGTCGATCTCAGACTCCAGTTCCACAGAGATTTCAGCTGCCTGTAAGATGTAGAGAGGAAGACCATGCTGGAAAATCCAGGCTGGCAGAAGCTGGGGCTCTGGCTCTAGGTCCAACTCCAGTTACTACTCAGGCTAGGGAGAAAACAGTCTGTCTCTAAAGCATACCTTTCTGAAAGCTGGCCCATTTTTCTACTGACTCAATTTTAATTTAGAAAAGAAAATAAAGGCAACATTGCTTGAAGAAAGCTACCACAATGCCTGTTACAGGTTCTAGCCAATTCCTTGCATCTACCCTACAGAAATTCTTACTTCACTGTCTTCTCAAGACTGGGTATCTTGTTTCTACACCATTGCTACTTAGTGTATAGTCAGTTCAGCAGCATATAGCACCACCTCCTGGTAGCTTATAAGAAGTGTAAATTCTCCACCCTCATCTTTGATCATTGATCTATAATTTAAGAAGCCCCTCAAGTAATATGCAGTCAAGAATAAGGAGCAGGTGTCTGGAGAGATAGCTTACCATTTTAAAGCTCTCACTGCGCTCCCAGAGGACCCAATTTTTGTTGCCAGGACCCACATGTTGGGTCTTAACCGTTTGGAACTTGAGTTCCAGGTGGTACAATGTCCTCTTCTGGCCTCCGTCAGTACCAGGGACACACATGGTTCATAGATATATATGCAGGCAAACATTCGTACGTATAAAATAAAAATAGATGACTGATGGTTGGGCTTGCCAAGGAGGAGCCTTCAAGAAATTCCTTAAGGAAAACATGACATCTTTCAGCCTAATAAAGAAAAAAAAAATAAAGAAATCATAAGCTGAAGATGCTAAAACCTACGATGTCATAATCTTGATATATGTGTTGCATACATATATGCATATTTTGGAGTGATGCAAATTAGAAGGAACCACTACCACCACAACAAAAGACTGGATCAAGGAACTGACTGAAATGGTGAACTTCTGCCTGAAACAGTAAACTTCTGCATCAAAAATTTTAAAAGAGCCTGAGATGAAAAACATATATGGCAGAATGCATGAGCTCGGGTGGGGTGGGGGGCAAGGAGGGGGGAATGGGACTAGATTTGATTGGGAAATGTATGAAAGACACAAAGCTTCAATAAAAATTTGCTTTAAAAAATAAAATAAAAATAGATGAATATTTTTAAAAGAAGAGACGCAGGTCTTGAACAGTGGTTCTCCTATGGGAGTAGGCAGATAGACTTGTTAACACTCTATCATTGGGCCCGTTCCCCAGAGTCTCTGATTCACTTGGCCTGGGGTGAAGCCTGGGAATTTGCATTTTGAACACATTCCCTTGTGCTCCCGCTGGTCCACCAACTACCTATTGAGGAGCTCTAGGCTAGACTATTTTTGCAAAAACCATGATAGAATCTCTTTCTTCCTTCTTCCTTTCAAATCCATTATATACTGATTCTTCTGTAAAATACAACATAATAAACGTAAATCAGTAGGAAAAGGAGTAGAAAAACTGCAAGACAAAGCCTTGATTTGCTATTAGAGTCAAGAGACATAAGATTACTGTCAAATTGCTATAAAGGTTTCTATACATTTAGTCAGTTTCTGTGCAATCCAAACACAAAGTAATGGCAAATATTTCATGGACCATGCTTTGAATAACAATTTTCAAACTACCCATTATGAGGTACAGTAAGGGCACCCCTGGGGAACCTCAGGATCCTTTTAGAGGTCCAGATGTTCAAAATAACATTCATAATAATACTAAGTGATTACTTGCTGTTTTTAACCCTTTGTCTCTAGAGTGCATGATGTAGATTTGCAGCAGCTATTTGCATTGCCAAGGGTTGGCTTGGATTAAATGCAAGAGCAATTGACAGAGTAGCAGGCTGTCTTTTATTGAGCCAGACATTAAAAGGATCTGTAAAAATGTAAAGCAATGTTCCTATTGTCATTATTCATCATGGTTTTAGAAAATATGGTTATTTTCATAAAATATTATAATACTGGTGAATTTATTCTTACCTTAAAATTAATGTATTTCAAGTCTCCATTTTCAATCCTGTGTGGTAAATATAGATTGTGTAACTCACATAAATTAAATTACTTAATTCTTTCTCGTTTTCTATAGAAAGGTTCTGAGACTACACAATTTGAGAACAACAGAGTTAAACCATCTTCTGAGAACTGTACTTACTTTACCTAGGAAATGCATCCCTAGGGAGCTCAGACTAGGACTAAGCAGTGTGCTCTTTCTGTGTTGAGCACTGGGCAAAGGAGGGATTTGAGATGGCTTAGAATTTTTTGCCTTCTGTAATTGCCTCCATTTAGTTTCTGGAATTCTTGACTTAGCCCCCCACCCCCAGAATACGATGTAGCCATTTCAAAGCCTTACCCCTTCATTTCTGAGGGTAATGATAGACCCTAGAAACCTCAACCCTTCCTCCCATGGGCTTCTTCCATAAGTCCTGCTTCCTTCTGGACTAAGCCCCCCTTTCTTCCATGCTTTTGATTAAGCATGGAAATGAACATGAGACCAGTTTTTAAAAAAGAGATTGTAATAGCATCAGCTACCAATGAGCCCTGATAGAAATACCCTCAGGCAAAGCTGGGCGTGGTGGTGCATGCCTTTAATCCTAGCATTTGGGAGGCAGAGGCAGGCGGATCTTTGTGAGTTCAAGGCCAGCCTGGTCTACAGAGTGAGTTCCAGGACAGCTGGGACTACAGGGAGACCCTGTCTCAAAAAGACCAAAAAAGAAAAAAGAAAAAAAAAAAAAAGAAAAGAAATACCCTCAGGCAGAATGTGGCTGGGGCAAAAGGGTGATGAGTTCAGGAGTGGATGTTAGTGGCCTGGAGGGTCCTGACTCTGGTTTTGCATTTCTGTCATTACTATGACAAACTGTAACAATATAGCTGACCTATCCTGAATGTTACTATGTTTCCTGGTTTGCTTTCCTATTGCTATGATAAAACATTGAGCAAAACAATGTGAGGAGGAAAGGGTTTATTTATCTTGTAACTCCCAGGTGACAACCCCCCACTGAAGGAAGTCAGGGTAGGAAGCCAAGGCAAGGATCTGGAGACAGAAACTGAAGCAGAAACCAGGGAGGAGTGCTGCTTACTGGCTTGCTTCCTCTGGCTTGCTCAGCTGTCTATAGCCTAGGCCCACCTGTTCAGGGATGGTGCCACCCACAGTGGACTGGACCAGCACACATTAATTAGCAATGAAGAAATGCCGGGACTGGAGAGACAGCTCAGCATATAAGAACACTGGCTGTTCTTGCAGAATACCTGGGTTCAAATCCCAGCACCCACATGGCAGCTAACAACTGTCCTTAGCTCCAGTTCCAGGGGATCCGAGGCCCTCTTCTGACCTCTGCAGGCATTGCATGACATAGGTACACTTACATACATGCAGGCATTACACACATAAATAAAATAATAAATAAAATATTTAAAAAAAGAAATGTCCTGTAGAGATGGCTAAGATTAAACTGATAGAGGTAATTCCTCAATTAAGGTTGCCTCTTCCCAGATGACTCTAGTTTGTGTCAAGTGGGCAAAAGCTAACCAGCACACCATGCGTTGATCTCCTAAGTGTTTAACATACGTCAACAGCTTTAGCCTCTGAAATACTCACTAGAAGCTAAGGCTGTCAGACTCATTTTACAGAATTGGACACTGAGCTATGGGCAGCTGGTGAGAATATAAAATTCAATACCAGAAAGACTGGCTCTTGAAATATGTCCTTCACTACCTTCTTATGAACAAATGAAGAGCTGATATGCAGGGTATCAGGTGATTTGAATGGTAAAGTTCCTAGAGGTTCCAAGTATTTGAATACCTGGTCAGTTGGTGGCACTGTTTGGGAAGGGCTATGGAACCTTTAGGAGATATAGTCATGTAGGAGAAAGCATGTCATGGGTGCGGGATGATGGGTGAGGAGGGGTGTGGGCTTTGGGAGTACATCACCTCATCCTAGCTCCAGTCTGTAATGTTCTCCTGTAGGAAGCTTCTCTTGTTACAAGCAAATACAGTGCAATCCTGCTAAGGGAATGGGAGCACAGTGGCCACCGGTGGTCACTGTGGGGAACTGACCCCCTCAGCGCAGAGGTCAGTTGGTTACTTTTGTAACCCAACCTGAGAGGTACTTCCAACCTAGGTCCTTAGCCAGGGAAGTGGAATGCTTCCCATCAGGCTGTACTTTCCCACCTGCCCAAAGACTGCTAGTCTCTGAACAGGAATTTCAGGCTGATGGCTAATGGTGTACACCCACTCACAATTCACTCCACAGGCTGGTGACCTGATTGGTCTCTGTCCAACCCCATGAAAGCTTACCAGGTTGGTGGTCTGATAGATCACCAACCCACCAGCCACCAACACTTGAAATTCAGGCCTGCTTCAGCCTGTATATGCTCAAAATAACTGACTGGGAATTCTGTGTAATGAAGGCAATGGAGAATTTGATTTATTGTCTGCTGCAAGTCACTTTTTAAATTTTTTAAAATTTATTTTTTTTTTATGTGTATGAGTATACTGTCTGCACATAGGTTGGTGCGCCCATGTCGTGCAATGCCGTGTAAGTCAGAAGAGGGCGTCGGATTCCCCTGGAACTGGAGTTAAAGACAGTTCTTAGCCCCCATGTGGGTGCTGGCAATAGAACCAAGATCCTCTGCAAGAGCAGTTAGTGCTCTTAACCGCTGAGCCAACTCTCCAGCTCCTGTGAGTCACTTTTTTTTTTTTTTAATGTGTATGAATGTACTGTCTGCATGTAGGTTCATGCACCCATGTTGTGCAATGCCACAGAGGTCAGAAGAAGGTTTTGGATTCCCCTGAAACTGGAGTTAAAGACAGTTCTCAGCTGCCATGTGGATGCTGGGGATTGAACCTGGGTCCTCTGCAAGAGCTGTCAGAGCTCTTAACCACTAGGCCATCTCTCCAGCCCCGCAAGTCACTTTTATAAACAAAATGATGTCATCTCTCAGAGACAATCACAGACCCCCAGTTTTGTGCCACTGTATACTGCTGCTCTGCCTAGCATCATGTGCCTGGGCCAAGCTGCTCCCTCTTGGGGTGGGGTCAGAGGAATCCCATGACTCCCCCATTGTGCCCTGAGGGATGCTAGCTGAGAACTAACCCCTAATTCAAACTGGATCTTCCCACACCCCCCTGTGTTTGCTTGATGATGTGAGCTCTCAGCTGTCTACTTGGGCTGCCTCCTGCCATTCCTTTCTCTTGGACTCTTATCTGTCTGGAACTGTAAGCCCTATAGACTCTTCCTTCGATAATTTGCCTTGGTCATGGTGTTTTATCACAGCAACAGAAAAGTGACAGGCTGGAGAGATGGCCTAGTGGTTGGTAGCAACTGCTCTTGCAGAGGACCTTGGTTCGATCCCCAGCACCCACAGGGCAGCTGAGAACTGTCTGTAACTCCAATTCCAGGAGAACTCCAGTTCCAGGGGAAGCCGACACCTTCTTCTGACCTCTGAGGCTTTGCATGACACAGGTGCACAAACCTACATGCAGACAGTACATTCATACATATAAAAATAAAAAAATAAAAAATAAATAAATAAATAAATAAATAAATAAAAATTTAAAAAAAGTGACTAATACACAGGGCCATTGGATAGAGTCACCCCTGAGGAGAGACACTGAATTTTCTTCTCTAGATATGTTTTGTCTGAAGAGGACAAAATATATTTAGATTTTTACTGATCAAGGTAAGAGAGTGAATATACAGTTGGGAAGACGAGGTGGACACAGATGCTGAAGCCACTAAAGGGTTCGGAGGTGATGGATACAAGAGAAGTGGATAATTAATGTACTGCTGGGATGGTGGGAATGAACTCCTGCATGGCGCTGGCTGTAACCTGGGTTTGCCATCATGGTATTCTGTGTGTTTATGACTGAGGTGGTTGATTCCAGGCTGGCATGACAGGGAGAAATCTGTTGTGTACCAGCTAAACCCCTCATTCTGCCAGGAGGGAGTTTAGCAGTTTATCTCTCCACTTGACTTCCTGACTTCCCTTGTTCCAACCCCATTCTGATGTCCTCTCCTCTGATCCAGTTGATCATTGCTGCCATCCTCCCATGTCTTGTCATGTCCTCCAGGGAGCACTCTTCTTGTAAATAGAGCACCATCCTAGAATGTTCCTTTCACTTCTGGATCCATTGGACCCTCCCTGGCTCTGCCTCACAATATCCATTATCTGAGTATTTGAAGATTATTGTTTCTAACTCTTGGAGGCCCCTTGACCTCAGGGTATGGACATGCAGGTGATCTCTTGCCTCCTCTCATATTTTCCCATCTTTCTAGAATCCTTTTACTCCTCTGAGACACTAGGCTACCTTTTTCTTTCTCCTGAATGAGAGACAGCATCAATGAAGTTTGACTCGACCCCACCCTGCCCAGCCATTCTCCACTTGGGCAGTGCAAAATACTCCTCCTAAGTACAACTTTGGTTGTTTCACATTTTTTTTTTCATTTGTTAAGACCGGGTATCCCTTTAGTCCCAGCTGGCCTGGAGATTGCTATGTAGACCAGGCTGGCATTAAACTCACAGAGATCCATCTTCCTCTACCTCCTGAGTGCTGGGATTAAAGGTGTGGACCACCGCACCTGGCCTGGCTGTTCCACTCTTAACCACGAATATGTATCTTTTTGCCATGTTTATTGTTTTGGGATTGGCAACCAGGTCCCCATCTCCTGCTGATCTTGTGCTCTTTCCATGCTTTTGCATTCTATGTTTCATCCATTCTGAACAGCTCTATTCAAAAGCCATCATACTCTTCTTCCCTGTGCTTGTTCAGTTCTTACTTACTGCTCATAACTATCTGAACACTGTCTTCTAGAAGTTCTCCAACCTGTGTGCTGATTAAAAAAACATTTCTGGAGATCTCCTGAGACCAGCTGAAGCACAGGAAGGTAGGTAGGAACTGGGTGCTTCAGCAAGGCTGATTGTTGATTGACTTAATCTAGTTAATCTGTTAATCCTGTTGTCTTTGGCTTAATTGGCTTTTGTGACTGTGGGGGTGGAGTTATCCTCCCAGCTGGTATAAAAGGTAGGGTTGTGTGAGTCTTGAGATCTGAGATCTCCTGAGACCAGCTGAAGCGCAGGTACCGGGGCGCAGGCTAAAGAGCACCCCCTCCCCCGAGCCAACTGGGACTACAAAGTCATCTGAAGGAGGCAAGCAAAGCAAGCCTTCAACACAGTGAAGAGGCATTTAGGACTCACATTGGAATACAGGCAAGGAGAAGCCCATATGCCAGGAACACGAAGAAGAGACAACATGGGAAAGGGGCAGGATAATCCTGCACCAAGCTCTACCAACCCTACGGAAGATTCCTACAGTGGGATCCCCCTGGGGATGCCCCAGGACACAGATATCAGAAACACAATTGGGAACATATTTAAAGAACTACAAGATTATAAAGAGCAAATCAAAGAACTGAGAAAAGAGAATGAAGAATTCAAGAAGGACCTAGAGAGAGAGAATGACAAACTCCAGAAGGAAGTAGAAACACTGAAAAGATCCCATGCTGAAAAAGATAAGGAAACCAACCAGCAAAGCAAAGAGCTACAGAAAGAGATTGAGAAGCTCCAAAAAGAAGTAGAAATACTAAAGAAATCAGAAGACAAAATGAAAAAGGAAATCAAACACTCATCCAGTCAAGAGGAAAGGAATGGAAAAAGCCTCAGAAGCAGAATGGAGGAAGCAGAACAAAGAATATCAGACCTGGAAGATAACACAGAACAACTAAAAACCTCAAGTAAAGATTATGAAAAATTTAAAAATACACAAAAGTGGAACAACCAGGAACTGTGGGACACTATGAAAAGATCAAACCTCTGCATCATAGGAATAGAAGAAGGAGAAGACTCCCAAGAAAATGGTATTGATCAGATCTTCAACAGAATAATAGATGAAAACTTCCCCAAACTAAAAAAAGACAAACCAATACAAATACAAGAAGCACATAGAACTCCAAACAGACAAGATCAGAAAAGAAATTCTCCACGCCACATCATAGTTAAAATGCTAGACATCCAAAACAAAGACAAAATCCTTAAAGCCACAAGAGAAAAACAACAAGTGACCTATAAGGGGAAACTTATCAGAATTACAACTGACTTTTCAATGCAAACTATGAAAGCAAGAAGAACCTGGAACAAATCATTCCCAGTGTTAAAGGACAATAAATACCAACCCAGGTTACTATACCCAGCAAAAATGTCAATTATAGTTGAGGAGAGAGAAAAATCTTCCATGACATAAACAAGCTGAAAGAATACATGTCTGGAAAACCAACCCTTCAGAGAATACTTGAAGCAATTCAAAGGACAGAAGAAAGGAGCAACTTTCCCCAGGCACCTAGAAGGAGAAATCAGTAAAAGCATAACTGCAGAAGTAGAAACCTAAACCCAAACCGCAAATGGTTAATAAGGCAAAAGGAAGCAACACAAACCTATCAGTAATAACCTTAAATATTAATGGACTAAATTCCCCAATCAAAAGACATAGACTGGGAGATTGGATTAGGAAACAGAATCCATACATATGCTGTCTACAAGAAACACATTTTACCTTCAAGGACAGGCACCACCTTAAAGTGAAAGGATGGAAAAGTATATTCCAAGCAAATGGTACTAAAAAGAAAGCAGGTGTTGCTATTTTAATATCAGATAAAATAGTCTTCAAAGTAAATTAATTTTTAGAGACAAAGAAGGCCATTACATTTTTATCAAAGGAACAATTCACCAAGAAGATTTCACAATTATGAATATATATGCCCCAAACTCTGGTACACCAAACTTTATAAAGACAATTCTCCAGGACCGCAAGTCACACACTAACCCCAGTACACTCATAGTAGGGGATTTCAATACGCCACTGAGTCCTTTGAATAGGTCAACAGGACAAAGAATAAACAGAGAGACATCTGAACTGAACAATATGATACACCAAATGGACCTCATAGACCTCTACCGAATATTCCCTTCGTGAAGGGAATTATTACCCTTCATGAAGGTGTTATGAAAAGTTGCACCAGCCTTAGTTCCCTAGGTTCTAAGCTATTCCCCCTTAAGGCTAAAATGTCCCACTGTAGAATTGTATTTAAAGTGAAATCATTTTTATTATGGAAAAGTTTGGAAATGTAAATACAAAACAAATAAAAAGCAAGGCTCCTGTAATTTAATACAGGCTAGTCTCAATATTCTACTGTAATGCCTTCTAATTTTTTTCTATACATACATTTTCATTACAAGTTTAGAATACAGGATATGTGCTATTTTGTAGTCCTTTGATTTACTCAATCAAACATCTTCCCATGCTAGTTAATGCTTGTGTTAATTTAAGTGCTGCTACCTGAGATTCCACCATAGTGTCATCTGTAATTGGCCTTCCCTTTCTGCCACAACTCCACAAATCAGACTTTACATTCAAGTCCAGTATGTCCGGTTGGCTCCTAAGAGAAGCAAATGTCAAGATGGAGTGAAAGTGGAACAGATTTACTGGGAGCAATGCCTGTGAAGGATAATGTTATAAAGGAATAGGAATAGGTAGAGACAAACCTCAGAGCAGAAGGAGGTCTGGTTCCTGTATAAAGAGAAAAGAAGGGACGTGGATTAAGTAGGAGAAGTTTTGGACTATACAGCAAGTCACAGTCAAGTCAATGGAGAGCTTCAGAGCTAGACTTGCCTATTAAGGTAGAATTGGTGGGAATGGCATGGCTATTGGCCTCCCACCATGTTTAATCATTTGCTGGAGCCACTTGGAGAGGACAGAGCTTCAGTGTGAACGTTGCTATGGATCTGAAGTTACACCATCTGGAAGGTCTCAGTCAATGACAGTCCTCTCCACAACTTCCTTAGAACCTGCATGGATGCCTTATCTATTCTCACAAGTATGCAAATACAGCACAATCCAATTGGTCTGTCTATGCTATGCCTAAAGTCTAAGCTCCTCTACAGGGTAAATGTTGAGAAGGTCATCTCCCCCCACCCCCCACATAGGCCATTTTAGGTAGCAGTCAATGTTCATAGTTGTTTTACAGTGTTGACTGTGGATGATCTATTTGTCTTTGTTGATGAAGGAGGAAGGCCATCCAAGCCAACAAAAGCAATAATTAGGAGATAAGGAAGCTTGTGGTGCACGGTACAAAGAATCATGTGCTTGCTCAGAACAATAACTCTCTCAGGCCAGTACAGCAGTGGCATTTGGGCCTCTCGTGATACCCATCAATCTGACAGTCTGTATTGATCTCTAAAGATGGACTGTGACTACTTAAAGCACACCTCTTCTGCAACAGAAGGTCCATTTTAACTGTTTCACTCTGATTCTGTCTCTAACCTAGAGATTTAAAACTCAGATTTTATAAAGGGTTTGTTATTATCCATGTTAGCTAAGTTTAGTATGTGAATTTTAGTATATTTTATTTCTTGCAAAAATACCCTCAGAACAGGGAGTGATGGAAACTAGGTAGAGCAGGGGAAGGAGCTGGCCTCAGCTGAACTCACACTTCAGTTTAATAGAACAGAGTTATGAAGCATGAATTATACCACAGAGTTGGTTTCCCCTTGAGGCAAGGGGGTCAGTGCAAACCTTTTATATAGTTTGCCAGTCAAATACCAGTGGTGGCTGTGTCTTAGAGGTAAGGGTTCATAATCTACCAGAGAGCCATCTCCTAATTGCCTGGGAATATTTTTCTGTAGAAGAGGGCAGTTGTAAATTGGGGTAGTTATAGAAAATAGAGGATTGAAGCACTGGACCAGGCCACAGTCAACAAGATCCATGTGTACTTGAGTCAAGCATATGGGTGATGAAACTTCAGAGAGTGAGGGATGGTGCTAAGTAGATACCTCAGGCCATGACTTGCCGTGGCCAGCTCTGGCTGGGCCAACATTGATGCTGGTCTTCAGGAAACTGGGGAATGTAGACTTTATGGGAAATTTCTGATTTTTAAATGTTAGCAAACACTGGAAAAAACAAACAAAGCCATCATGTGAGTCACAGCACAGCACTTCCATGGACTCCTTCCTGCTCAGTCTGGCTTTCTTTAACATGCTTGATTCATTTCAGAGCTTGAGAGCTGGATGTGGGCACAGAGTAAAGCACAGTAGAATTGGCTCTCCATATCCATGATTCTGCATCAGAGACTACAACAAACACAAACAGAAAACTTGCAGAAAATTGTACTGGTTATATATTGTCTTTTCTCTTGCCATTATTTCCTGAACAATATAGTATAACGATCATTTATGCAACATACATGTTGTAGTAGGAATTATAGGTAATCTAGAGATTATTTTAAAATATATAGGATGATGTGTGTAGGATATATACAAATTCTAAACCATTTTACCATCTGATCATTAGCAGGGTTTGGTATCCACATTAGTCTTGAAACCATCCTCAGAGGATACTGAGGGATGACTGTGTGGTGAGTTAATTAGAAATCAGTTCCAGGACAGCTGGGGCTACAGGGAGACCCTGTCTCAAAAAGACCAAAAAAAAAAAAAAAAAAAAAAAAAAAAAAAAGAAATCAGTTTTGCTACAAGTGGCAGAAAACCAAAAATAACAACTGTTTAAAAGAAGATAGAAGTCTTTTCTTCTGTCGCACCAATGGAGCCAGGAGATAAGCTACTCAGCCTTGGAAGGGGACTTCCAAGTCCTCAGGGACTCCAGCTGCTTCTACTTTGTGGCTCAGCCATTTTTGAAGCATCATTCTTTCCTTGTGGCCAAATATTATGCTTGATCATGAGTAGCCACATGCGGGTAGTCGTAATTGAAATGTACCATGTTACTGTACATCAAATTTCAAAGACAGCATGATAAAAATAAAGATGCTGGAATTAATTTTCTAGTTTCTATTTTCTCTAATATGGCTATTAGAAAGTTTATAATTAACTTGGGGATATGGCTATATCATAGGTCCTTCCTAATACTATTATTCTGACAGTCCAGAGTGATCTCTAAAGACTGACTGGGACTATTTGAGGAATACCTCTTCTGGCCTGTACTGTGTGGTGAAGAAAAACTATTTTAACTTTTTTCACTTCTCTCTGGTTCTCTCTCTAACCCAGATATTGAAAACTCAAATTTTATAACACACTTGTTCCATATTATCTAAGCCTAATATAAGAATTTTAGTATATTTTATTTGCTGCAGAAATACTCCCAGGACAGAGAGTGATGGAAGTTGGATAGAGCAGAGGGAGGAGCTGGGCTGGTGTGTGGCTTCAGTTGGACTCTAAAGCATGATCATTACACTGCAGAGTTGCTTACACCTTGAGCCAAGAGTAAGTATCTAGTCAGTTACTGGCAGGAATTTGGTAAATCAAATTGCCTAGCATGATGAGGTCTTAGGTTCAATTGTCAGAACTGGAAAGTAAAAACATTAAAACTAAGTGTTCTTATTTGCGGTCTTTTCTATATTTCCATTTCACAGTATTGCTTTTAGATAACAGTGTGAACTCCATAATTTCCAACTAGATTCCAGCCAGCAAAAGAGAGGGTGGAGAATGACAGAGAAACATCTGCCTTTTAAGGGCATTTCCTGGAAGTTGTACCAGTGTTTTTACTTACATCTTGCTAGACGGTACTGTATCACTTAGCCCATGCAAGTACAGAGACCACCGAGACCTGTTCTGAACATCTGGAGCCATCTTGCTTCTGCTGTTTATCCCCCCACATCCCATTGGCAACATCTGCTTAGTTATGGATTCTTTCACACACTGACTTGTACTAACCTCTTATGTTGTTAGTCTCTGTTGTAAACTGTCCTTGTGTCGCTAGGTATTCAAGGGTATGTCTGGATTCTCCAGCCTCAAAGTTTCCATTAAATAGGCTTGGACAGTCTTGTTAGATGAGTGCAAGCCACAGATTGTTACAGGTATAGGATGGATTTCTGTAGAAGGAGCACAGACTGGAATGGTGGATGGTCCTTGGAGGAACAAGAAAATAGCCTTTGAGCAGAATGTCTACAAAACTTTAATTAGATGTGCCAAGAGGGTATTTAAGACAGACAAATGACATCAACGAAGGCTTGGTATCGTAACATCAAGACCCGTTTTAGAAATGTCTAGTGTCAGTGACAGTGTATGGTGAAATAGGGACTTAAAAAGGCAGAAGCGGGGCAAGGTGGTGGTGGTGGCTAGAGGGTGAGGCAGGAGCAGAACCCTCAAGGACCATGAGGCAGGCATAAGGCTTTTGAGTTCCCAACTTCCATTTAGAAGCAGCATCTCTTTCTGAAGCTTCCACAGCTTTGGGGACTTGCTCTGCCCCTGTGTATGGTAGACTGGAAATATTGGAGAAGAGCAGATTCCAATCAGGAATTCAAAAAAAGATGGTGAGAGGCTGGGTGTCATGGCGCACGCCTTTAATCCTAGCACTTGGGAGGCAGAGGCAGGCGGATCTTTGTGAGTTCAAGGCCAGCCTGGTGTACAGAGCGAGTTCCAGGACAGCTGGGGCTACAGGGAGACCCTGTCTCGAAAATACCGAAAAAAAAAAAAAAAAAAAAAAAAAAAGAGATGGTGAGGCAGGCAGAAGCAGGACTGTGATTTTGGGAGAGCTGTCTCAAACAAATAAATAACTTCTCCAAACGGAAGTACTGTATTTTTTCCTTTGACAGTGAGCCCACATCAGTGACATAGCTACTTAGCAACAGCATTGGCCAGCAAGCTCTACAAAGCAGGAGTTTGTGGTAGTTGATTTGATTGTCAATTTGATAGCACGTATAATCATCATGTAAATAAAACTCTGCTTAGGTCTGTAAGATATTTTCTAGTAGGTTAGTTAAGATAGGACAGCACAAACATGGGATTGGGTCTCAGACCGAGTGAAAAGTTAAAAGTAAAGTTAGCTCCAGCATTCCCCGCTCTGCCTTCTGACCACAGATGCGGTGTCACCAACAGCCTCAAACTCCTACTGTGATAGCTTCCCTGTCATGATGGACTGAAGGTTCAATTGTGAGCCAAAATAACTCCTTTTTTAAGTTGCTTTTGTCAGGTATTTTGACCTAGCATTAAGAATAATAACAAATAGAGTATCATTCGTCCTCTAGCATCTTAGCTCATAAAAGATACACTACATACACTATATAGGTAACTAAAAATGACTGCAAGGTAAGTGTTGGAAATGACACTGTTCAAGGACTTTCTCTCTGACTTTCCTCACAAATTCTTCTCCATTGTCCTGCAGGCCGCCCATACATCCTGGAAGACTACACTTGCCCTTTTTTCTCTTCCTGCAGCTCTGGCATCCTCCAGACTCCTCCATCTTTGTGTACAGAACTCTCCTCCAGCTCGCTGTTCATCTGCATTAACAAGATCCTATCAGTCTTTCTCGTTCCCTGCCAGAAGCCCAAGGTATTCTTCCAAAGACCAGTCTCTCCCACAAAGCTTATCTCTTATAATTGAGTGGCTTTCTTAATCTTGGCATGGGGTAAAGCAAATGAAGGAAGGTGAAGCAGACTTTGTTCTGCACACCTAGTTTTTTTTTTGTTGTTGTTTAACTGGTTTTCCTTTTTAAAAAAGATCATAAAAACTATTGGGGCTGGAGAGATGGCTCAGCTGTTTAGAGCACTGACTGCTCTTGTAGAGAATTGGGGTTCAATCCCCAGCTACCAACCGTCTGTAACTCTAGTTCCAGGGACCCAATGCCTTCTTCTGACATCCATGGGCTTTGCACAACACCAGTGCACTTACACACATAGACTCATACACATAAAATAAAAATCATAAATAGTTTTAAAAATCATAAAAGCTATATTAACAGATAGTGATGTGCCCCCCCTTTTTTAAATTCTGGACATAAATGTGCTCAAAATGCCTCAGATAGTGTTTCTCTGTGAGTGGGCAGCTAGATGCTTGAGAGACCCTCTTGAGGCAATCAGAGGCTCAGTGCTTTGTGAACTTCACTGTGTTTTGTAGCCACATCTTGCCTTTTAGTAGTCAGACCTACTTGGTGAGCCCTGAGTCCGTCAGTGTCTTCTTTCTCTAATTCTAGATGGCTTAAAGGCAAGGCTTCTACTTTTATATGGAGTCCAGGGGGTGCTAAATGAGTGTTTCCTCTGTCTATTTTTCAAGTATGTGTTTTCTATTACTATAATATATGTTTCTATTATTGAAGATTTTGTGCTCAAAAATGTTTGGGATTGTTGTGTTAGAATAAAAATTGAGGCATTTGTAGGACATGTAAAACTTTAATACACCATAAATCTACAAAGAATTAAGCTGTAATTTGTGATAATTCATAACACACACACATACACGCACACACACACACACACACAGATGCACACACACAAAAGGAGAGCCAATTGTAGAGAACTACTTTGCATTGGTATTTCTATGGGAAATGAAGTTCCACATATTGGAAACTATAAATCATTTAAATATATAAATTAATTTACACATGTGCTGGTTAGTTTTTCAACTTGACACAGCCTAAGCACAAGAGAATCTCAGCTGAGAAGCTTCCTCCATCAGATTGATCTGTAGGCATGTGGGGCATTTTCTTGGTTGCTGATTGATGTGGGAGGCTCCACTCTATTGTGGGTGGTTTTATCCTTAAGCAGGAGGGTGTGGGCTCTTCAAGAACTGGAGCTGAGAGAATTAACCTATAGTTTATTTTCAGAATTTGTAATTTTGATTTATGTGTGGAGTGTATATATGCGTATTTTGGAATAATATAAAATTAAAGGAAAAAACAAAAAGAACTGGAGCTGAGACAGGCGTGGTGGCACATGCCTTTAATCCTAGCACAAAGAGGAAGAGGCAGAGGCAGGTGGGGATCTCTGTGAGTTCAAGGCCAGCCTGGTCTACAGAGTGAGCTCCAGACCAACTGGGACTTAAAGGGAGACCCTGTCTCAAAAATCCAAAAAATAAATAAATAAATAAATAAATAAATAAATAATAAAATAAAGGACTGGGGCTGAGCAAGCCAGTGAGCAATCTTCTTCTACAGTTCTTGCCTTTGCTTCCCTCAACATTGGACTGTAACTTGTAAGCCAGACAAACTTTTCCTCCTCCAAGTTGCTTTCGGTCATGGTATGGTATTTATCACAGCAACTGAAAGTAACTATAAGAGAGATTGGTGCTGGGAGAGGGATGTTGCTGTAATGGATCCATCTGGCCATGTTGTTTTGGGGAGGACTAAGGAAGTGTTTGGAACCTTGGGAATGAAGTTATTGAGTGCTTAGAGGTTAATGAGCTGTTCTGTAGGAGCGTTGAAAATAAGAGTGCTGGGAGAGATACAGAAGGTAGAGGCCTGGGCGATGAACTTCCAGGGGGAAGTTTGAGAGTCTCTCAAAAAGTCTAGTAGGGGCCAATCCTGTGATATATTTGAATTAAGAATTTGTGGAAGTAAACGTTTTGTGAATTCCTAGGGCAGTTGATGGTAACTAGCTGGGTCTGAAAAATAAGCAGTAATTAATAAGAGACCGGTGTCATTGAGGTGAAATCTTCTGGGAAGTATTTTTTTCATGGTTAGCACACAGAAGCAGTAGTCCAGTGAGGGGATGGGGTGAGAAAGGCTACACATCAGAATGGCAGCAGAACTCGGTAAACAAGAGTCACATGGTACCGATTTTGAAGGCATAAAAGGTCATAGGGAGAAGTCAAGACTTGGCACCATGAGGCAGGGTCAGAGTCCCTGAAGAGGCCATGAAAGGGCACTGGTGAAGGTGCACATTGACTTGCAGTAGAGACCTTTGGGATAACCACCAAAGACAATGGCAGGTGTAGAGTAGAACTGGCCTAAGCCTATGGACAAGCGGTATGTGCTGTGCATGGCAGAGCCAGAGAAGTGGAACTTCTCCCCTTGGAGCTCAGAAGATCGTGAGTGAATCTCGGGTGCCGGACATTGAGCGGCAGAATTTGATTTATACTGCTGGATTGGGGGTTTTACTTTGATGTAATTGCTCAGTTCTTCCCTTTTGGAATAAGAAATCTATGTGATTCGGGGCCAGAGACATGGTTCAGTGGTTAAGAGCACTGGTTGCTCTTGTAGAGGGTCAGGGTTTGGTTTCCAGCACTCACATGGTGGCTAACAACCATGCAAAACTCCAGTTCCAGGGGATCTGATGCCCTCTTCTGACCTCCTGAGGCATTGCAGAACATGGGTACACTTATATACATGCAGGCTATGCACTAATACAATAAAATTTAAAAAATGATAAGTAAAATATTTTAAAAGTATGTAATTTATTTTGGGTTTTATAGGAACCCACAGTTAAGAGAATGGATTTATTTATTTATTTATTTATTTATTTATTTATTTATTTATTTATTTTTGTCTTTTTTGAGACAGGGTCTCCCTTTAGTCCCAGCTGGCCTGGAGCTCACTATGTAGACCAAGCTGGCCTTGAACTCACAGAGATCCACCTGCCTCTGCCTCGCAAGTGCTAGGATTAAAGGCATGTGCCACCATGCCCGGCTGAGACTGGATTTTTAAAGAGAGCTTAAACTTTCAAATCACTGAAAAATTTTAAAGAATGTGGGGCTTTTTTATAATTAAACTTTAAAAAGTATTTTATTTATTGTTTTTATTTTATGTGTATGAGTGTATTACCTGCTTGTAGGTGGTGCATGCATGCTTTGCAATGCCCGTGGAAGCCAGAAGAAAGCGTTGGATCCTCTGGAACTGGAGTTACAGGTAGTTGTTAGCTGCCATATGAATGCTGGGAATCAAACCCGGGTCCTCTGCAAGAGCAGTCAGTGCTCTTAGCTGCTGAGCCATCTCTCTAGACCAGGACTGTGGGACTTTTAGAGGTGTACTGTATTTTATATTATGATATTAACAGGAGACCTTACAGACAGTAAGAAAGGAAAGGTTATGGTTTAAGGTACTGTGTTTGTGTGTCAGAATTGACGAGGGGGGTGGAATGTGCTGTTTGGTTTTTGTCGACCTAGACATACCTGAGAAAAAGGAATCTCAACTGAGGAATTTACTCTGTCATCTTGGCCTGTGGGCATGTCTGTGAGGCAGTTTTTTGATTGCTGATTCGTGTAGGAAAACCAGCTTTCTGTGGGTGGTGTCATCCCTGGGCATTTTTTTTTTTTCATCCCCGGGCATTTTAAGAATAGTAGTTGAGGGGCTGGAGGGATAGCCTAGTGGTTGAGAGCAACGACTGCTCTTGCAGAGGACCTGGGTTCGATCCCCAGCATCCACATGGTGGCTGAGAACCGTCTGTAACTCCAATTCCAGGAGAACTCCAGTTCCAGGGGAATCCGAGACCCTCTTCTGACCTCCGCGGCATTGCACGACACGGGTGCACAAACCTACACGCAGACAGTACATTCATACACATACAAAAAGAAAAAAAGAATAGTAGTTGAACAAGCCAGGGAAGCAAGCTGATAAGTAGCATTTTCCCAGGGTCTCTGCTTCAGTTCCTGACTCCAGCTTCTGGCCTTGAGTTCTTGCCTTGGCTTTCCTCAATGATGGGTTAGAACCTGTAAACCTAACAAATCTTTTCCTCCTCCAAGATGCTTTGGGTCATGGTGTTTATTTATCATAGCAACACAAGTAAATAGAACAACACATGATTTCCCAGAAAGCTGTCCATGATAAGTCAAAATAAAATATCTATAAATTGCTTTATATTCATTGGAAGATAGCAAGTGGGTGGATAAAATATGTGAAAGAACATACAGGTGATATGCACAAAGTCTCAAAGGGGCTGATGGGATGGCACAGCCAGTAAAAGGCTTATTGTATGTCTGATGACCTGAGTTCAATACCCAAATTTCACAGTGCAAAGAAAGAACAGATTCCTTAGGACTGTCTTCTGACCTCCACATCTGTGCTATAGCATGTGAGCACACACCCCAAACATATCACACACACACACACACATACACACACTCACCACAATAACAAGAACAACAATAAATAAATAAATAAATAAATAAATGTTAAAGATTGGATGACTGTGGTAGAATTATCCACTGTCAACCACAAGAGAGAAAATTATTAGGCTGGAAGAAGTTAATTCAATCTGTTATTTTATCCTTCAAAGTGGGAGGGGAAATATGAATGATTTTCTTTAACTTTCTGTGAATTTTCTGTATTTGGAAATCTTTCTGTATATGGAAATCTTAGTCCAGGTATGGTGGTACAAGCCTGTAATCTCACCACCTGGGAGGCGAAGGCAAAAGTATCATGAGTTTGAAGACATCCTGAGCTATATAGAAAATTCTAGGCAAGCCTTGGCTATCCAGTAAAATCCTGTTTCAAGGGGCTGGAGAGATGGCTTAATGGTTAAGAGCACGACTACTCTTGCAGAGGACCGGGTTTGATTCCCAGCACCCACATGGTGGCTAAGAACCATCTTTGACTCCAGTTCCAGGGGAATCCGACAAAAAAAAATCTGTAATAATGAATTAAAAAAAATCAGGAATTTGAGTGAATGGCAAATATTAAAAAAAAATCCTGTCTCAAATACACACACACACACACACACACACACACACACACAGGAATAAAGTAAGGGGCTAGAGAGATGAGTCAGTGGATAAGAACACTGGCTGTTCTTACAGAAGACCCAGCAGCTAACAGCCATCTGTCTGTAACTCCTCCAGTTCCAGGGGACCTGACACCTTATTTTGTTCTCCACAGGCATTTTGTTCTCCACAGGACAGCATGGGTACACTTATATATACATGCAGGCAAGATACTCATACACATAAAAATAAAAAGAAGTAAAGTAAATCTAAAACATTCACAATGAAAACAATATTATTCACTGCCTCCCTAACTTTGTGCTAATATAAAGAATTTAGGTGAATTGGAAAAAAAATGTTTCTATGCTGGAGCCTTGGGCCTTATTTTTATTAAGAAGAATGTTTGTCTGTCACTTAAATTTGACCATTAGTGCTCATTTCCTGGAAGAAAAAAATCACATCTCTCAGCTTTCCAATTTCAGGCAAGAATGTTACCTAGAGATAAATACTTAGGGGAATAAATGAAGAATAGGGTTCACAGTTGACATCTAATTGCTGCAGAGCTTAGATCGTAGAAAAATGAGAAGGTCTACCAGGAATTTCTCCCACCTCCCTACTTAACATCAACCGAAATGGAACAATTTATTCATTTTCTTTCTTAACTATACCAGGGAGATGTTTTAATAAGTCTTTGTTGGCAAGCTGTGGTGTCACCAATATATTTTCCCTATCAGACAATTTTGTCTCCATTGTTTGTAGAACTGTTTTATATCTTTCAAGAAATGGGACAACTCATGGTTAAGTAAGAAGGAGATAATACTGGGTAACAAATGCTTGTGAAAGCAGGAGTTGGAAAGATTTAACAACAACAGTGAGTTATGACTATAATCATGTTTTCAAACAAAGGCAACCAGCAGCAGTTACCTCTTCTCTTTTTACTTTGTGCTATCTAGTTCCAGACTTTTCTCATGACAGTGAGCGACTACTTTGAGAGAGTTGAGAAGATTAGAATACTTGGATCCCTTGGGAGGGAAATCTCAGATGAATATTTGAATACCATCAGGAGATCTTAACAAGTGAGATGGGAAGGCAGAAAGCCAATCCAAGGGTCACACTTCTTTCTGGGGCTATATGGGAGACTGTGGCTAATATACATAAGAGGGAAACTGAGGCATTCATCTTCTCTTTTAGTCACTTTCTGGTTGCTGTGGCATAGTATATGAAACAATTTTAAAGGTTTCAGTTACAGAGGTTTCTGTCCATCATGGACAGGAGGGGGTAGTGGAACAGAGTAGTTCATCTCATGGTGTCTAGAAGCAGAATAAGAGGATGCCTGTTCAACAAACTTCTTATTTCTTCCCCCTCTTATTTCTTTCTAGCCCCATATCATTGGGTGATGCTATTCGGGGTAGGTCTTCCTCTCTTAGTTAATTGTCTTACTGACACTCAGAGGAGTGCTTTATTAATCTGGGTGCTTCTCATGTAATCAAGGTAATGATAAAGATTAACCAACACATCCTACCACACTCATTTTTCTTTAGCTGTGGGAGGCTCTATGGGGCATATCCTTAGCACTGTCAGACAGTCCTGTGAGTGAGCTGAGTATGTCACTCAAGTCTTTTTTTTTTTATAACATTTTTTTTATTGATGGTTTGTGCATTTCATACATCATTTTCCAATTCAGTTCAGGCATATTTACCTTTCCCTTCCCCCCCACCCCCACCCCAACCGAGATCATGCATTCTGCCATAACTGTCCTGCATATTTCTCTCAGTTTTTTTTTCCATTTTTTAGCTATAAGTGATAATCCATGAGTACAAGCATCCTTCATGTAAAACCAATTTGCAGGCTGTTGTGCCCAAACCCCTACAGCCCCACCTTCCAGCGGGGGATCAGGTTAATCAAATGAGGGTCCAGACTACATTGCTGTAGTTTCACCATTCACCCCAATCGCAGCCCTTACATTCTACCACGCCCCCTCTTCCGCAGATTATTCCCCGGGCTTAGAAAAGGGGCACAGGTGGATGAGAAGCAGAACAGTCCACTCTTTCTGGAGCTGTTGTCTTGGATTCTGGTCAATTCTGGCTGTTTCCTTTCATGGGCTGACAGTTTGTCCAGGAATAACCTTTCGATCACTCAAGTCTTTAGAGGGTCCTACATCTCGTAGTGGATGCTTAGAAAAGATGCTTGTCAAAGGAATATGAGTGGCGTGGTTATACTTGGTTCCAAAAATTAGTCTAGTCCATCTTCCTACTAATGTTGGAATAGAGTTCAGGAAAAGGGTGTGAAGAGAAGAGGAAATGAGGAGAAGAGAGGTGGGAAAGGTATAAAGAAAGGCTGGTGTGTGTGTGTGTGTGTGTGTGTGTGTGTAATCCTCCACGACAGACAATACTAGCAGAATGTCTTTTCACAGTAGACCAATTGTGCTGTCAACACTTGTGCTCAATAATAAAAATATGAGTGTCCCTGCACATAATAAAACAAGCAGAGCTGACAAAGACAATGCTTGCTGTGAAAGTGGTTGATACCAGTAAACAAAAATCAAGGATAGGAAGATAATTATTTTACTAACTTAATTCTGTTGTGGATTTTTAATTTCTTTTTTGTGTGATGAGTAAGTGCATAAAGCTGTAATAGATAAGCCGGGTATGGTGGTGCACACCTTTAATTCTAGCACACAGGAGGCAGAGGTAGGTGGATCTCTGTGAGTTCAAGGCCATCCTGGTTTACATAGGGAGTTCCAGGCCAGTTGGGGCTGCAGGGAGACCCTGACTCAAAAAGACCCCCACAAAAAAGTGTAATTGATAATGAAAGTGTAAAACCTTAAGTGAGGTTCCATGGCTTCATAATGGCTGTTCTTCTAGCTGTGTGGAAATTCAGTAAGATGTATAGAATTTGAGCCTGGGCAAGGGTTTGTTGAGTGGTGTATTAGTCAATTTTCTGTTGCTGTGATAGATCACTGTCATGGTTAATCCTGGGTGTCAACTTGACTGGACTAAGGAACAAATAAGAGAAAAGGGTCTTCTGATTGGACCACCTCAACCCGGATGGCCCACCCCAAATGTGGGTGTTACCTTCTGCCGGCAGGCAGTATTTAAGGCCACGGCAGCGGGAGCTGG
>VZQC01013118.1:622733-702061 GCA_009823505.1 Rhizomys pruinosus
AAGTAGTCAGAACATTTTGTTTCCCAGTTGATGGCACTGTTTTGGAGGGTCTTAGAAGGTATGGCCATGCTGGAGGAAGTGTGTCACAACCTGGAGGATGAGCTTGGATAGTTCTAAAGCTATTTGCCAACCTCCAGTTACTCTCTGCTTCCTTGCCCAATAGTGTAAACCCCTGCTTTCTACCCCTGCTTTCTGCCCCTGCGTAGGTGACTCCTGCCAACGTGCCTCCCCACCATGACAGATTCTAATTCCCTGGAAATTAAACTCTTCCTTTTATAAGTTTCCTGTGGTCATGGTGAGTTGTTAGTGTCAGGGTTCTTAAAGAAACAGAAGGCCAACAGGATGATATATATTAAGCTATATAAATTGTATGATTTGCTCATGTGACGGAGCTCAACAGTAGCGCCGAACTGGAGAGGCCGGGAATCCAGGGAACTGCTCGTTCCGCAAGCTGGATGTCTCAGGAGTCCCAGCCTAGTCTGAAGGCCCGAATGATTCCATGAGATCTGCCAGTCTCTGTACACTGCTGGATCCGAAAGGTTGATCACAGCAGCAAGACAAAACTCACCAGTGAGAGAGAGAGGCCAAGCCGAGGAAGAAGGGAAAAAAAGGGCCAGCCCCGCTGCCATGGCCTTAAAGACTGCACTTCCGGCAAACGTAAACACCCCCCACATTTGGGGATGGGCCATCCAGGGTGAGGCATGTCAATCAGAAGACCCTTTTCTCTTAGTTTGCTTCATTAGTCAGTCAAGTTTGACACCCAGGCTTAACCATGACAAGTCCACCACCTTGTCAACTTACACCCAATAAATAGCCTCTGCTTAAATGTCAATTGCAAACGATGCAGGGTCATAATTCCACCTAACAGTTATAAGGTATCTACTGTGCAATAGCAAGCATTATATTTAGAGTAGGTGGTAAGTCTTGAGAAGAACTTAGTCCTTCAGTATCTAAAACCTAAATATGACAAATTAACACATATCTCAGTTGCACAATTCAAAAGGGAACACAAGTTCCAGCTTATTATTACTATATATATATATTATATATATAATATAGATAACTATATATATAAACAAGCACATTTTAACCAAATAGGACGAAGGTTAATATCTATTATAACCACATTTCTGCAACTGGGTCGCACGTGGCATTCAGCTGATATTTATTGACTACCTTCCTTCTACTACCCAATTCTGTATATTCTCCGCCATCATCAAGCACCTCTGCAGGCTGGCTCTTTCCCTGGAGGAGTGACTCAACCTTCATCCTGAAGGGTCTGTGGCCATTTATTGTCCTGTCTGGTTTGGGTTGTTGGAGTATTCCCCATTGACCCTTATCATAGGACATGGTAGCCAGAAGGCGCCCTACAGCATCCCTGCCTTCCAGACAAATCTTCCCTTGCCCCCATTGTGGGAAAAAGTCCAATTTCCCCATGTAAGTCTGGATCAATCACTCCTCACTACTGTTATTCCTCCTTAAGCCTGTTGGCTTAAAGGCAGTAGAAGCCAAAGTTCCAGGGGGAAGTCTTAGCTCCAGTTCAATAGAAATGTTTCGCTGATGATTCTCAGCTGGCACAATTAGCGACTCCCCCCTTGGAGCAAAATCGTCTAGACCAGCAGGAAGCAAGGTCGTGGGTACAGAAGCAAAAATTTTCCTACTAGGCCACTAGGGGTGATAGTGAGTGGAACGTTCCCACCCCCTTCCACCCCTTGGTTCCTGGACCATGAATTCTGGCTAAGTAGAGAAACAGTACCATATATGGACGCTGATTCAAAGCATATCAACTGCTTGCTGGAGAACCTCTGCCCCAGCCCTCCACGCGGTATTGCTACCTAATTGGCGGCTGTAACTGTGTCTTCAAGAAGGCCATTCATGCGTCTATCAAGCCAGCTGGCTTCTGGGTGGTTGGGAGACATGGTAAGACCAGTAATACCATGACCAATGGGCCCACAGTCGCACTTCTTTTGGCTGTGAAGTGAGTTTCCTTGGATCAGAAGCGATGCTGTGAGGAATACCCATGATCGGTGGATAAGGCATCTGAAGTCCCTGGATGTAGTTTTGGCAGAAGCATAGCTGCAGGAAAGGCATTCCATAACCATGAATAAGTAATCTATTCCTGTAAGAACAAAAACGCTGTCCCCGCCATGATGGAAGTGGTCCAATGTAGTCAAACCTGCCACCAGGTTGTTGGCTAGTCACCCCTGGGAATGAGCCACCATATCGGGGGTTCAGATGTTGGTCTCTGCGTTGGCAACATCGGCACTCGGCAGCAGCTGTAGCCAGATCAGCCTTAGAGAGTAGGGAGTCCATGCTGTTACCCATGCATAACCTCCATCTCTGCCACCATGGCCACTTGTTCATGGACCCATTGAGCAAAACAGGGAATAGCTGGAGAAAAAGGCTGACAATCCACAGAACGAGTCGATCCATTCTACTTGAATAGTAAACTCATCCTCTGCTGGGATCACCTTTTGATGAGATTTATCATGAGACACAAGTATCTTCCCAATCCTTTGACCATCAGAGAGCTCTATCCACATACTTCTTCCCCAATGTCTTTCTCACCAATTTCCAGTCATGCTCCTTCCAACGTCCCCTGACATCGCCAAACCATTAGCTACAGCCCATGAATCAGTAGATAATCGCAAACCTCTTGGCCATTTCTCCTTCCAGGCAAATGCACAACCATGTGGACATGCCCCGAAGTTCTGCCCACCTGTGAAGACTTTCCTTCACCAGATCCTTTAGGGTTGTTTAGAATAGGCTGTAATGGCCGCAGACTTGTCCACCTCTGGGTGCCTGCCATAGCGTGCAGAACCAGCAGTAAACCAGCGCTTAGTCCTCTTCTTCCTCAGTCCAACTGACATAGGGCAAAACCCCCATGAAGCCATAGGGTGCATGCTTAAGCCCAGGGACATTGTAACCAGGAGTGGGAAACAATAGGCATTTGGGCAACTTCTCATGTAAGCTTGCTTGTGCCCTCAGGCTGCCCCGGGCCCTGTCCCGTATTACCCTTGCCATTTGACAATAGACATGTGACTGTGCAGTGTCTACTTTATGGTCTGGTGGTCAGATACACCCAGCTCATACTGGGCAGCTCAGTTGCCATGGTTACTTGTGTGGCCCGATTGTCAAACGTCAGTTTCCACAAGGCTCCAATAGAGGCTAAGACTGTCTCTCAAAAGGAGAATAGTTGTTGTTGCAGATGAAGGTAAGAAGCCTTGCTCCAAAATCCCAAGGGCCTTCCGCTGTGATTCGCCCTATGGGACTGCCACAGACCCAGACACTCTAATCTCACTGATACCTCAAGCACCATTGGGTCTGCTGGATCATATGGCCCCTATGGGGCAGAGCAGCCTGCACGCGGCCTTGACCTGTTGAAGAGCTTTTCTGTTCCAAGCCCCACTCAAAGTTTGCGTGCCTTACGAGTCACCTATATAATGGTGTCCGTAGTAACACACCAGATGTGGAATAGTGCTGCCTCCAGAATACCAAAAAGATCCCACAAACAGTTGTCTTCTTTCTGGTGGAGGAGGGGCCATGTGCAACCAACTTATTCTTTACCTTTGAAGAGAATGTCTCTGATGCTCCACACCACTGAACTCCTAGAACACTTCACCGAGGTAGATGCCTTGAATTTTAGTTGAGATTTACTTTCCATCCTCTCATGCACATATGCCTTTACCACAAAGCTAGGCCTCGAGCTGCTACCTCTGTTCACTGGGTCCAATCACATACATCATCAATATAGTGGACAGTGTGATACTTTTGTGGAAGAGTCAGGCATCAAGGAATCCCCTAACTAAGTTAGCACAACGCTGGAGAGTTAACATACCCCTTGAGGTAAGACAGTAAATGTATACTGTTGCCTTGCCAGCTGAAAGCAAATAGCTTCTGGTGTCCTTATGAACCGGTAGAGAAAAAGCATTGGCCAGATCAATTGCGCATACCAGGTACCAGGAGACATGTTATCTGTTCAGTAAGGACACCACAGTCTGGTACAGGGCTGCATTGGTGTCACTACTTGGTTGAGTTTTTCGATAGTCAAGTCATTCTCCATGATCACACTGTCTTTTGCACAGGCCAAAAGGAGAGTTAAATGGAGATGTTGGAGGAATCACCACCCCTGCATCTTCAAATCCCTTGATAGTGGCCATTAATCTCCGGGCAAATACCATCCAGGGATACGATATTCTGTTTTTTGGTTCACTATTTTCCCTGGTAGAGGCAACACCAAATGGTTTCCATTTGGCCTTTCCAACCATAATAGCCCTCTCTCCACAGATCAGGGAACCAATTTGGGGATTCTGCCAATTTCTAATTAATCTATCCCAATTATACATTCTGGGATGGGGAAATAACTACGGGATGCGTTCTGGGACCACTGGGCCCACCGTGAGTCGACTTCAGCCAAACTCCATTTATACCTGACCTCCATAGGCCCCTACTTTAACCGGAGGGCCACAATGTTTTTAGGGTCCCTGGGATCAGTGTCAACTCAGAACCAGTATCAATAGGCCTCGAAAAGTCTGATTATTTCCTTTTCCCCAGTGTACAGTTACCCTAGTAAAAGGCCTCAGGTCCCCTCTGGGGAGGCAGGAGGAAGGCAAACAGCATAATCTTTGGTATTGTGACAAGGTCCTTCTCACTGGAACCGCCACTTCCTTCATTCAAGGGTTTCTGGGTCTGTGAACTGTCTCAAGTCTGGAAACCGGTCAACTGGGGCGGGATTCGCTACTCCTAAAATAAAATGTTGACTTCCTGCCATTCGTTCTAGAGTTTTCGCTTATACAGATCAAATAAAAACTTAGTAGGCTTCTTATGTATTTGGTTCCTGGGAACACCATGATTAATTAGCCATGTTCCAAAGATCATTTCGAGTCATCCATTATAGGATTGCTTTTCTTTTCCCCCATTATGATAATTATATGTAACTATCGCTCATCTGGCTTCTGGATTCAGTGCTGCACTGACGCCTACCCTGAGTCCTGTTAGACCTACTACGTGTCATTTAATTTATGCAAAGAGCCACAACTTCCTTAACTGTAAGATTGGCATAAGAAATAGAGCAAAAACAAAGCTCTTCAAATGTTCTGGTGTCTCTCTCAGTACTTTCCATCTTATAAATTCAGTGAGTGGCATGTCCTCTGGGTCCTCATATTGTGGAGAATGTGGTTTTTACACTTAATCCACTCGAGCATGCCCATCTGCCTGACCCTCACAATCCCTTCATCAATACTAACCAAGGAATATCAGGCATCTCTAACTCGCTGTTGAGTAGCCATGTTTTTATAAATACATCAGCCAACCATTCAAATAAATTTTAACACCTTTTTAAAACTGCTCGAGCTTCCATGTTAACCTAGAATCTCTACTCAGTGGGCTCATATCGAAACTCAGTATGATCCAATTTTATGTTCCTTCCACCATTATCCCACACCCTTAAAATCCATTCCCACACATAGTCCTTAGCTTCTGCCAGAATGAATCAGCAACTCATTAATTTCTTTAGTAGTATATCGCACCTCCTGTGGACCACATTTCTATCTCACTCTTGAGGGGCTTGCTTAGACTTCAATCGGGTTATAGGTCTAGAGGCAACAATTGTTGGGCCCGAGGGACATCAGCTCCCACTGGGAGGGGGGATTAATTCCTCAGGCAAGGGTGGGGAGGGAGGATCTGCAGGGTGTGGACTCTCTGCTGAGGTGGGGAGGTTAATTCCTCAGATAAAGAAAATCCTCTCAAATCAGTCTCCCACACATCTCCATCCCAATTTTCAGGTTTCACCCTTTCCCCACCAGTGCTCTCACTTTAACTGCTGACACTTTTTCGTGGTGGGAATTAAATTTTGCGTTGTAAATCAGCCACATATAATAAGGGCTCCAGCTTGATTTCTGCTGCTTTAGCTCTTTGGCTGCTGGAGAGAAGATTCTCTTCCAGAGCACACTTGGAAACTTTTAAACTGTTGTTTCGAATCCGGAGCTGGTCATTTTATCACCGAGCTCCATATTTTTCGTCTACAGTTTATCCAGACATCAGGAGCAACAAGGCAACATCATATTTTCCTGATTTTTCTGCAATTTCTCGAACGTTTTATATATAGAGTCCTAAATTCCTTGCTTCTCACAAGAGGTGAGTTAGGTGAGTCAAATGGACTATCTTCATAATTAGATCAAATAGTCTGCACCAAGGATTATCATTCCTCTTCATGCCACAGGAGAGCCTCCAGTAACTCTAGGCTTCATTGGGTGGAGAGCTGGCTCGAGAGGCTACCAAGCCCACTAAAGAAATTCATCCTTTCAATTCTGTTTCTCAGAACCACTCCGGGTACCAAAATCTGTATTAGTCAGGGTTCCTAAAGAAACAGAGCAACAGGATGAATATATATAACTAATATCAATTATTGATTTGCTCACGTGACGGAGCTCAACAGTAGCGCCGAACTGGAGAGGCGGGAATCCAGGGACTGCTCAGTCCGCAAGGCTGGATGTCTCAGGAGTCCCAGTCTAGTGCTAAGCCCGAATGGATTCCAGGAGATCTGCAGTTCAGTACACGCTGGGATCCGAAGGTGGATACACAGCAAGAAAACTCCCAGATGAGAGAGAGGCAAGCGCAGGAAGAAGGAAAAAAAAGGGAGGCTGATGCCACAAGCTTGCATCCTCTAATGGTCAGGAGATGTTATAAGCCACAGTAAGACCCTGTCATATTTAACAGAAAAAAATGTAATTCATGGATTAACATACCATCCAAACATCTGTGTCTATACCAAAGTAACCTACCATAACAATTAGTACTGTTTAAATACCTATATATCTAATTGCTTGTGCTTCATTAGTAGGATCGAAAGGTTATTCCTGGACAAACTGTCAGCCCATGAAAGAAAACAGCCAGAACTGACCAGAGTCCAAGACAACAGCTCCAGAGAAAGTAGACTGTTTTGCTTGTCATCCACCTGTGCCCCTTTTCTAAGCCTAGGGAAAAATCTGCGGAAGAGGGGGCATGGTAGAATGTAAGGGCTGCGATTGGGGTGAATGGTGAAACTACAGCAATATAGCCTGGACACTCATTTGATCAACTTGATTGAACATACAAGCCCCCCCCCACCCCCCCCGCTGGATGGTGGGACCAAGGGGCTGTGTGGGTTTGGACACAACTGGTTTTACATGAAGGATGCTTCTACTCATAAATTTTCACTTATTGCTAAAAAATGGAAAAAAAACTGAGAGAAAGATGCAGGACAGTTATGGCAGACTGGATGATCTGGGATGGGGTGGGGTGGGGGAAAGGGAAGGGGAAATATGCCTGAACTGAATTGGAAAATGATGTATGAAATACACAAAGCATCAATAAAAAATAAAATTTAAAAAAAGTAAGTAATTAAAAAAAAGAGAATTGGACCTCCCATTGGTTGTTTCTGTACATTAACTGATGGTCATGAGAAACCTACATTGCAGTTCTTGTTTTCAGAAGACAACATTGAAACACTGAGAAGCTAAGATTTGCAAGCCATGACTGTGTCAAAAGTAGCTTTCCAAATCCACATTCTTTCTCCTATAGAACGATGCATAACTTAAAATAATAAAGAATAAAAACTCCAAAAATTAAACTTGGAATAAACCCAGGCATTGGCTGAGTAACCATGACTTTGGCGTTGACATGGGAATATTACCAGGTTAATATGGACTGATCCATTGGATTGATATCAATTAATTATCCACCAAGGACCAAAATGCTTTGCATGGAATGAGAACCTGTTTGGTCATTCTAGTTGTTCCACGCATCATGGTCTGTACCTCTACTTTCTCTGCACAAATCCTGGCTCTCTAAGGACTGGAAATTGAACACACCTGATGATGTAATCTCTGTGTTGGAAAGTGATATTCTCATTAGGGAAATGACCCCACCAGCAGCGGTAATAAGTGTACAGAACTGCTTTCAAGGGCACCCATGAGGATTCACTTTGGGAACTCTTAATAACAGCTGACGATTTAGGTCAGGTCCTTTAGAAGAAGAGCCTGCACATGACTGAGGAGGAGAGAGCTCCCAGGAGTCACCTGCAAAAAGAGAAATGCTGCACAAGGAGGCGATTTCAGCTGGAGACTGTCAGATCCTACAGGAGGCACCAGAGAATGAGTTGCAGGTAGATGGGGACAAATAAGAAACAAGGCTGGCCTTGTGTAACTCATGCTAATAAGGATTTTAAAAATTTGATTTATTATTTTTTTCAAAGCCAATTTTTATTGAAGCTTTGTATATTTCATACAAAATTTCCAATCAAGTCTAGACCCACTCCCCCTTCCTTGCCCCCCCATCAGAGCTCATGCATTCTGCCAAACATGTCTTTCATCTTTTTCTCAGTCTCTTTTAAAATTTTCGATGCAGAAGTTTGCTGTTTTGAGCAGAAGTTCACAGTTTCAGTCAGTTCTTTGAACTGGTCTTTTGTTGTTTTTGTTGTTGTTGTTGCCATTTTTGTTCCTTCCAATCTGCATCACTCCAAAATATGCATATATGCATGCCACATATATCTTTTAGCATCTTCAGCTTATGTTTTCTTTTTTTTTTAATTAGGCTGAAAAAATATGTTTGAAGACTCCTCCTTGGCAAGCCCACACAACCATCAGTCCTGCCCTTGTGCTCCACACTGAGGTTTTCCTTTACCATGGTCACCAAATGAGGTCCAGTAAGCACCATGTCCTGTCTTGATCCTCCTGTACTGGTCTCCATTTTACAGCCTGGGTAGTCCAACAATGGCAGTCTATACTCTGAAGAGGCTGAAAGCCCAGTCCACAAGCTGGGTATCTCAGCAGTCCCCATCTGGCACTGAAGGTTTGGAGGATTCTAAGAGAGACATGAGTCTTCAGTCCATATTGGAAAGTTGAAAAGCTGTGTCTCATGTCTTCGAAGGATGGCAAAAGCAGTGGCAGCCTCAGGGTAGCTGCACTTGCCAGTAAGAATTGAAGACAGGCAAAACAACTGTGCTCTTTTTTTTTTTTTTTTAACTTTTTGTCTTTTTACTAAGATCTCAAGTTTTATAACTGAAGTACAATTTCTCAGGCCTACTAATTATTTATTTCTGGTTATACTTTCCTTTTAGATGCATAAGGCCACACTGTTAGCCCAGATTAACCAAAGTTTTTGTTTGAGTTATTATTTTTATTCTATGTATATGTGTGTATTGCCTGCATGTACGTAAGTGCACTTGTGTTGTGCAATGCTCTGTTGGATCTCCTGGAGCTGGAGTTACAGTTGTTTGCCACCACGTATGTGTTAGAAATCAAAACCTGGGTCCTCTGCAAGAGCAGTGCTCTTAACTGCTGAGCCATCTCTCCAGCACCACTGATAAGGTTTTTGATGAAAGTTTGGTCTACAGTGAGTGGGAAACGTCATGTATGATAGGCTCGTACATCATCAGAGGCAATTTCTTGGAAGATAACATAGAATTTGGGTTTGGGGGTTGCATGCACCTCCAACGAGACCATCTAGACAGGGCCTAAAAGGCATCTACATTACTTTGAAGGCAATTTACTTCAAATGGGCATGGGGAACAAGGTAGCAATGTTCCATATGATATGAGAGGGATGAGTAACCTGGAGACACATTCCTGCAAAGTAAGACTATTTTAGTTGTCAACTTGATACACATGGATAGAGGGAGCCTCAGTTGGGGAATTGCTTCCATTGGACTGGCCTGTGGGCATGTCAGTGGGACATTTTCTTGACCATGGAGTGATGTGGGAGGACCCAGGTTATTGTGGGTGTTGCCAGTCCTGGGCAGGTGGCTCTGTATTGTATAACAAAGCAGGTTTATCATGGGAGGGGGTAGCAAGCCAGTAATCAGTGTTCCTCCATGGCCTGTGCTTCAGCTCTTACCTCCAGTTTCCTACCTGAGTTCCTACCTTAGGCTCCCTCAGTGATGAACTGTGACCCTGGGAGTTGTGAGCCAAATAAACCCTTTCCTCCCTAAGCTGGTATTAGTCAGAGTGTTTGTCACAGCGATTGAAGGCAAACTGGAACAGATTACAAAGTAAAAGTTTAACAAAAGCAATTGATTGGTGCAGAACCAGGACAAGGGGCTCAAGCACATTGATGAACATTGCTTCATGAGTGTATGTATATACAGTAGGTTTTTTTCCTCCACTGTATACACACACACACATACACACACACACACGTGCGCGCACTTCCTTCCTTCCTTCCTTCCTTCCTTCCTTCCTTCCTTCCTTCCTTCCTCCCTCTCTCTCTCTCTCTCTCCCTCCCTCCCTCCCTCCCTCCCTTCTCTCTTTCTTTCTTTCTTTCTTTCTTTCTTTCTTTCTTTCTTTCTTTCTTTCTTTCTTTCTTTCCTTCTTTCTTTCTTTCTTTCTTCAGGGTCTCCCAAAGCCCCAGCTGGCCCGGGCCTGGAACTCACTCAGCATAGCTAGCTGGCCTTGAACTCACAGAGAACCACCTGCCTCTGCCTCCTGGGTGCTAGGATTAAAGGCGTGTGCCACCACACCAGGCTTAAAGTCGGTTCTTAGCCGCCATGTGGTTGCTGGGAATTGAACCTAGGTCCTCTGCAAGGGCAGTCAATGCTCTTAACCACTGAGCTGTCTCTCCAGCCCCACATTTTCTTTATCCTTTACACTGGTGTTGGACATCTAGCTTGTTCTCAATACTTGGCTGTTGTGAATAGTGCTGTAATAAACATGAACGTACGATGATCTCTGTAATTAATATTCTGGCTTGGAGTCCTTTCGGCATGCCCCCAGGAGTGGTATAGCTGTGTCATAGAGATTTGTTTTTATTTTTTGAGGCATCTCCACACCATTGTCCATAGTGGGTGCTGTAGTTTATATTCCCACAAGCAGTGTACAGGTTCCCCTTTGTCTACATCCTTACCATTTGCCGTTTGTTTTCTTAATGACTGACATTCTGACTGGGTAAGATGGAATATTTATTTTTATTATTTATTTGTGTGTATGAGTGTATTGTCTGCATGTGTGTTAATGCACCCATGTCATGCAATGTCCTCAGATTGTCAGAAGAAGGCACTGGATCCCCTGGATCTGGAGTTAAAGATGGCTGTCAGCTACCATGTGAGTGCTGGGAATTGAACCCGGGTCCTCTGCAAGAGCAGTTAGCACTCCCAACCACTGAGCCATCTCTCCAGCCCCTCATCTTTGTTTTAACTGAAGGTCTGTACTTTGTAGCTATTTTCCTTGGAGCTCTAAAGGATCCAGGAATGATATGACTACTCAGGACTCCATAGACATTTGGCAAGGATTGTTGGGCTAATAACTCTATGAAGGATTCTTTCCAGGCAAATCATATGATCTAATTCTGTTCATCTCAAAGTGACACAAGGATGTTAGGAACCTGCACAGAATACTTTATTTCCCTGGGAAGTGAGCCAGTATCTTCATGTCCTACTGAGTTATGATGTGCTAGCTTTATGTCTCCAACCACATGATACCATGAGAGGTGATTTCCCTTGAAAAAGTCATGCATCTGATCCTAGTCACGACCCTAATCTATTCACTTAGACCCCTGCTTAGCCTGCTTATTTTTTTCTTTTTTTTAATTAATTTTTTCTATGTGTATGAATGTACTATCTGCATGCAGGTCTGTGCACCCGTGTCGTGCAATGCTGCGGAGGTCAGAATAGTGCGTCGGATTCCCCTGGAACTGGAGTTCTCCTGGAACTGGAGTTACAGATGGTTCTCAGCCGTCATGTGGGTGCTGGGGATCGAACCTGGGTCCTCTGTAAGAGCAGTCGGCACTCTTAACCTCTAGGCTATCTCTCCAGCCCCTTATTTTTTTCTATTTAGTTTCAGCCCTTTAAAGAAAAAGCCTTGCCTGGCTGAATACTCAATCATCAACAAATATTTGCCATATGACTGAATGAGTATTGAGTTTATGTCTCTGACAGTGATTAAGTTCTTTGCTCCAAAGCCATCTGTCTTGGTCTGTTTGTACTGTTTTAACAGAATAGTTGAAACTGGATAATTTACAAAGAGTAGGGCTGGAGAGATAGCCTAGCGGTTAAGAGCACCGACTGCTCTTGCAGAGGACTTGGGTTCAATCCCCAGCACCCACATGGTGGCTGAAAACTGCCTTTAACTCCAGTTCTAGGGGAATCCAACACCCTCTTCTGACCTCCGCGCCATTGCAATACACGGGTGCACCAACCTACATGCAGACAATACATTCATACACATATGAAAATAAATTAAAAAATTTAAACAACAGAAACACAAAAACAAAGAGTAGCAATCTATATAGCTCATAATTCATATAATGCCTGCAGAGGTCAGAAGAGGGCATTGGATCCCCATATCTGGAGTTGTTAGCTGCCATGTAGATGCTTGGAATCGATCCCAGGTCTTCTGTATGAGCAGACAGTGCTCTTAACCACTGAGCCATCTCTTCAGCCCTGGTGGAGAGAGCTTTTATCATTCTTGTTTTGCTTCTACGCCATTTGGCAGTGCTCCAGAAATAGCATTTTCCATAGTTCCATGAGCAGAAAATAGCCTTTATCTTTCTTCTTTCTCTAAGAACCAAGTTTATTGTCTCCTTAGAAGGACCAACAACTGCTGGGCAACCCACCTTTCTCAAGGGGGCCAAGAAACCACAATGGAGAAAAGACAGCATCTTCAGCAAGTGGTGTTGGCAAAACTGGATCACCACTTGTAGAAGAATGAAATTAAACCCCTACCTCTCACCCTGTACAAAAGTCAACTCCAGATGGATTAAAGACCTCAACGTGAAACCCCAAACTCTGAAGGTGATAGAAGAAAAAGTTGGCAGCAGACTACAAGACATAGGCATAGGAAAAGACTTCCTAAATCAGACAGCAGCTGCACAAGAATTAAGGTCGACAATTGACAAATGGGACCTCATCAAACTCAAAAGCTTCTGTACATCAAAAGAAACAATCAAGGAAGTGAAGAGAAATCCCACAGAATGGGAGGAAACCTTCACTGCAGATACATCTGACAAAGCATTGATTTCCAGAATATATAAACTACTCAAAAAACAAAGAAAAAAGAAAACAAACGACCGGCTCAATAGATGGAGCAAAGAACTGAACAGAGACTTCACAAGCGAGGAATTAGAGATGTCTGAGAAACACCTCAAGAACTGCTCAACATCACTAATCATTAAGGAAATGCAAATGAAAACCACTTTAAGATATCATCTTACTCCAACAAGCCTGGCTAGGATCAAGAAAACAAATGATACCAAGTGCTGGAGAGGTTGTGGGGAAAGGGGAACACTCATCCACTGCTGGTGGGAATGTAAACTTGTACAGCCACTATGGAAAGCAGTGTGGAGAACCCTTGGAAGACTTGGAATGAACTTGCCACCCGACCCAGCCATACCACTCCTGGGCATGTACCCTCAAGACTTACGCCACCACAGAGATACATGCACGGCCATGTTTATTGCAGCTCTCTTCACAATAGCAAGGAGCTGGAACCAACCTAAATGCCCCTCAACTGACGAATGGATAGAGAAAATGTGGTACATCTACACAATGGAGTTCTATGCAGCAGTAAAGAAAGACGACATCACGAGCTTTGCAGGAAAATGGCTGGAGCTAGAGGACATCATGCTGAGTGAAGTAACACAGTCCCAGAAAAACAAACGATGCATGGTATCACTCATCTGTGGATGCTAGTGCCAATTACCCAGTTGTAAGTATTTCTTGTGTAGGGCCCCCTGAGCTTTTGTACAAAGCAGTTGGGCATAATGCATTTTGGAAACAACAACAACAACAACAACAACAGAAAATACTGCATCAAAGAACTGACTGAAACAGTGAACTTCTGCTCAAAACAGTCAACTTCCCCATGGAAAATATTGAGAAAGACTAAGAGATGGAAAGTGTGTTTGGCAGAATGCACGAGCTCTGGTGGGGTGGGGGAATGAGCGGGAACATGGGTCTAGATTTGTTAAAAATAAATATATAAATTTATGTGAAAAAAAAAAAAAGAAGGACCAACAACTGCTGGGCAACCCACCTTTCTCATTGGTTTGGGTTTTTTTTATTTTTTATTTTTTTATTTCTGTATGTGTATGAATGTACTGTCTGCATGCAAGTCTGTGCACCTGTGCAATGCCTCGGAGGTCAGAAGAGGGTCTCGGATTCCCCTGGAACTGGAGTTCTCCTGGAATTGGAGCTTCAGACGGTTCTCAGCCGCCATGTGGGTGCTGGGGATCGAACCCGGGTCCTCTGTAAGAGCGGTCGGTGCTCTTAACCGCTAGGCCATCTCTCCAGTCCCATTGGTTTGGGTTTTAGGTCCATTGGGGTCCTTCTAAGCTCCAGGTTCTACCAGAATTCTGATTTCCTTTTTGCACCACTAAGCCATTAGAATTGAAGCTCTGTCCTACAGTTACTGCATCAATATTTTTCCTCCTGCTTTTCTCCTATATCTATGTAATTACATTCTCTTTGTTATAAAGCCTTGCTTTCCTCACTGGATAGTGGTGCCGACATTATCTTTATCAACTTTATGATGTAAAAAGTGGCAGTGGTATAGAGAATGGCGAACATTTTCCCCAAGTTTACAAGTTGAACGTGTTGGCAAAACCCATAAAGTGACCCATTGGTATCCATGAAGATTGATCCCAAGACCTCTTTGAGATACCCAAATCCATGGACACTCAAATCCCTTACATACTGTGGCATAGTATTACATATAACCCACATACATCCTCCCATATACTTACACTAATCTCTAGATTGATTTTAATTCCTAAAACAATGATGTGTTACAAAAATAGTTGTTATACTGCATTGTTTAAAGAGAAATAGCAAAGTATTTGCAGGTTCAGATGCAAGTTTTTCCTACAGTAGTTTGAAGCTACAAATATGGAAAACAGGCTATAGATTGTAATTAGTCAGCCTGCTTTAGAAGTCAGCTTTATTGTTTATTTTGACTTAGAATTTTAGTTTGTGCACAACAAAAATTTTGTGTATGCTTCTATGAGTTTAGACAAACTTAACTGTGTAAAGTAATATTCACCACCAAGATACAGAATGTCATCATGCCCCAAACTCCCTAGAGACCACTTACAATCAATTTTTTTTTTTTGGTCTTTTTGAGACAGGGTCTCCCTGTAGCTCCAGCTGTCCTGGAACTCACTATGTAGACCAGGCTGCCCTTGAACTCACAAAGATCCACCTGCCTCTGCCTCCCAAGTGCTAGGATTAAATGCTGGAGCCACCACGCCCAACTACAATCAATTTTTCTTCTACCCCAGACCTTGCTATCTCTTAGCATTTTATATTTTCAGAATTAGCATTTTGAGGCTGTCTTCTTTTCCTTAGCATACTCTATATGAGATTCATCTATGCTTTTATCTGAGAAATTTATTTCTTTTCTGTTCCTAGCCAGTATTCCTTTACATCAATATACCATCATTTTCTATTCATCAAATGAGAGACTAGGCTGTTTCTCATTTTTGGCAACTATGAACTAAGCAGGTATCAATATTCACATGACGTTTTTGTGTGGAAATACATTTTTAGTTTTCTTGGAGAAGTGCCTAGCAGTGAGTTGGCTATATCACATGGTAACAATGTGCTTAACTTTAGAAGAGATAATAAAGCTATTTCAAAGCATTGAATCTTTGTGCATTCTTGCCAGCAATATATGAGAATTCCAGTTGCTCCACATCTCATCAGGACTTGGCACTATCAGTTTCTCTTGTAGTTGTTCTAATAGAAATATAGTTTTGTGGTACCTCCCAACCATGTAAATTCATCCTGAAAGATTGTATAGCATCATGGCTAAGTGAAGTAACACAGTCCCAGAAAAACAAGCGGCAAATGGTCTACCTCATTTGTGGATGCTAACACCAAATTCCCAGATGAAAGGCAAGCTGAACAGCATTATTGTTATATTTCTGTTTATCTGAAAGCAACTATGTTGTTTTAATGTAAATCTCTTAACAGGCTCTAGAATCGATCCACCACTTACTCTCCAACTCTGTAATTACCATATATGAGTGGAAAGTATGCATGCATATTTTAGAGTAATAAAATTAAAGGAGGAAAATGTGAATTCCTAAACATAAAAAATGACTGTGAGAAAGATGCAGGATAGTTATGGCACAGTGCATAATCTGGGGTGGGGGGGAGGGAAAGGGAAATATGTCTGAACTGAGAAATGATGTCTGAAATACACAAAACATCAATAAAAGCATAAAAAAAGAGTCTGGACCCTGAAACCAGCTTTAGCACTCATTATCTTTGTGAGCATGGGTTTTAGTTTCCTTATCTGTGAGATGATGGAGAGACTGAAGGGCTATCTACTCCCAAAGGTTGTTGTACAAATTAAATGAATTAATGTATGTCAATGTATGTCAAGCTCTTAAGTGTTAGTTATCATTGCCCCCCCCCCCTTTTTTTTGGTCTTTTCGAGACAGGTCTCCCTCGTAGCCCCAGCTGTCCTGGAACTCACTATGTAGACCAGGCTGGCCTTGAACTCACAGAGGTCCGCCTGCTTCTGCTGGGATTAAAGGTGTGTGCCACCATGCCCGGCTGCTATTGTTTTTATGACAGATAAATTGCCCCTCTTAGAGACTTGATACTCATATTTGCAGAAAAGCAAAGCTTGGAAGTTAGACAACAGGCTCTAGGCAGTAAACCCTGAAGCTTTGTAGTTTGTATCATCAATCTTCTCAAATCATTGCTCTAGTTATTTTTAGAAGCCATTCCATATATAATGCAATGGCCATTTTGACTGTGCCTAAGTCCAATTTTAAAGACAGCATTTGAACTTCAGTGATTAAAGAAAGCTTCTGAATTGTTATAGAATGGAATCTCATCTCCATCCAAACAATATGCTTTTAATAGGAACACAGCTTGTGATTTATACCATCTCGCTTTGATCTGCAGTGAGGTCCACATCATCAACATTAAGATGAAATTACCCTGCAATCACAAACACAGAGCTCATACTTGGAGTAATTGCACAAAGAAAACCTCATTATCCACCACTCTGCACTTAGAGAACAAACGTACAACCTTTCCTCCCTCTAGTGGCTCATTTAGGAAACTGCCTTAACTGTCAGAGGCCAGCGTTGCCTACTGAAATGTAGGAAACAGACTTTTCCTAAGACTTGTGAGATTCATAATACTTGCTTATTATTGATCGAGTGAAAAAGAGTTTGCATTTTACTTATATAAAGTGCTATTGCTGCCAAGGTAACAGGCGAAATCACAGCCGTAGGAGTTTCGTGATTTATTCTCACTTGGCACTTTATTTTATTATTATTTTTTTTATTAAAAAGCAATAAAAAAGTGTACAAACACTGGGTAGTGAGGATTATGACTGCACACTGTCTCTTGGGAGCATGAACCCCCATACCTATCCTGGCCCTTTATGTGTTTGGGAGCACTGAGGCTGAATGATGGCACTTTACTGTAGCCCGTGAAAAGTCTCCCCAAATGCATAGCCATCTGATACATTCCACAATGTGAACTCATTTGGATGGAGGGTCTTTGCAGGTGAAATTTGTTGAGGTCACACTGGCCTAGGCAGGCCCTCAGTCAAGCAACGATGTTGTTATGAGGTGTGGACATATAGAGAGAATGACGTTCAGTGGTAACGAAGCAGATTGAAGTGACACCTCTGCAGACCAATGAATGCCGAGGACTGCTGTGAAACTTACCAGGCCTGGAGAGATGTGTTGAATAGATTCTAAGTTTCCAGAAGGACACCAGCTCAGCTAATGCCCTTGATTTGGACTCCTGGTTTCTTGAACAATGAAAGAAATAATTTCCATTGTTCTGCTCATTTAGTGATAATTTGTCCCAGCACCCAAGGAACTAGTGCACCTGTTGTAATGAATGACTCTCAGGGCTGGAGAGATGGCTCAATGGTCAAGAGAACTGGCTGCTCTTCCAGAGGATCAGTGTTCAGTTCCCAGCATCCACATGACAGCTCACAACCATCATTAAACTCCATTTCCAGGAGATCTGACACCTACCTTCTTCTGGCCTCTGAAGACATTGTACAACATGGGTGTACTTACATACATGCAAGCAAAACACTCACACACATAAAATCAAAATAGATAACAAAAAATTTTTAAAAAGAACAATGATTCTCCATGATTAAAAGAGTTGCATATATATTCACTCATCTAATTGCCAGCACAAAGATGAGATAGCTGCCATTAATGGACTTGTTTTACAGTTGAGTAAACCATTTCAGGGAAGTTAAGTCACTTGCTTAAGGGAATAACTTGATGCTTTTTAGGTGTGCTGGTCATGTGCTTTTAGATACTCTCTAAGATTCTTCTATTTTTTCTCTGTTTAACCTAAAGCTTCATTACTTTTAAATGTTTCATTGGAGAATGCCACATGCTGTGAGCTACATACATTTTTTTTTTTTTTGGTCTTTTTGAGACAGGGTTTCCCTGTATCCCCCAGTTGGCCTGGAACTTGCTTTGTAGACCAGGCTGGCCTTGAACTCACAGAGTTCTGCCTACCTCTGCCTCCCAAGTGCTGGGGTTAAAGGCATGTGTCATAATGCCCGGCTGAGCTACATAGAACTTTTATAAAGATTAATTTTTATCTTATGTGTATGCGTGTTTTGCCTGCATGTATGTAAGTACACCCATGTTGTGCAATGTCTTCAGAGTCCAGAAGAAGGTGTCAGATCCCCTGGACCAGGAGCTATAGACAGTTGAAAGCCACCATGTGGGTGCTGGGAACTGAAAACTAGTTTTCTATAGGAGTAGCAAATGCTCTTAACCATTGCAACATGTCATTTATTTAAATATTTATCATTTTTATTTTATGTATAGAGTGTATTGCCTGAATGTGTCTAGGTGTACTTTGTGTCATGCAATGCCCATGGAGGTCAGAAGAGAACATCGGACCCCATGGAAGTGGAGTTATAAGCTGATTGCTAGTCTCCATGTGGGAGATTGGGAATTGGGTGCTGGAAATTGAACCTGGATCCTCCGCAAGAGTAGTCAGTGCTCTTTACTGCTGAGCCATCTCTCTAGCCCTGAAGTTACATAATCTTAAATGAATAATAGCATGAGTTTTGTTCATGGAAGATATGTATGTGACCACCCTCAGAACACTTGTCATATTCCTTCCCATGTGACATCCTTTGAAGACATTTAATATTAAAATGGTATAATGTTCAGACATTACACAGCTATATCAGTGGAAATTTTCCCACATTATATTTTATCCTACATACAGAGCTAATCTTTGTTTTTTTTTTTTTTTTTTTTTTTTTTTATTTATGTTGATATTGTTTTTGTGTACATGCATAAATGGATAGATTTATTGGATGCATCAAAACACCAGATTTTTTTTCTAGTTGGTGGCCATGATTCGTTTATAAATATGAATGCGACTGAAAGCTTGCTATTTTTCATCTAATAAAAAGTCCCTGCCCTGCTTTTATTTTCAGTTTCATGATAGATTAGTCTGGAAGAGTAACAGTTCCACTGCTATCAATAATTTCTACTTCATTGTGAAATGGGTTTCCAAATGAAGACATACTTGAGTATGAAGAAAGTAGAGGGCTAAGGATGTGGATCAGTGTAAGGTGCATGATATATGAGAGAGCCTGTGGTTTGATTTCCAGAGCGCATCGAAACAAAGGAAGATGAGTAACACAATATCCCACACGCGGTGGTCTCGCCCATCCCCATATTCCTTCTCTTTTTTTTATTATGCTTTCAGGTGTGTTCAGATTGTCTGTTTAAGATTATTATACTGCGTAGAAATATGAATATGCGTATCTTCCACATCATCCGACATTAATTACACTGGCCTGAACAAGTAGGTGGTAGGTTAGTTAATTCTAGGGCTCATTCTCGATAATTCACTAATCTACCTGCGGGTGTGGTGACGCACGCCTTTAATCCCTAGGCATTGGGAGCGCAGCAGGCAGGGGTCTTGCTTGTGAGTTCTAAGGCCAGCCTGGTCTATAAGAGTGAGTTCCAGGCCGCTGGGGCTACAGGGAGACCCCGTTTTTTTTTTTTTTTTTTTTAAAAAGACAAAAAAGATAAAAAAGATATTCACATATATAACATCAACAGTTGCTTTCAGGATACAAAGTAATGATACAACCAATAATCATTGCCTGCTGCTTTCTTTCAATTCGGCGGATTTATGGTTACAAGCATTCACAAATGAAGGGCAAACCATTCCCGCCATTTGTGTTCTTTTGGGACCAGTGTCTACTCACTTCATTTAGCAATAATGGCTTAAAGTTCGCATTGCGCACATTTACCTCAAATCCTCATGAAATGTCACCGTTTTTTACTGCTGCACATAGAACTCCACCATTGTGTAGATGTCCAACATTTTTGTTATCCAGTTATGACTGTTATCCAGTCATCCAGTTGAAGGGCATTAAGCCGGTTGGGCATCCAACTCCTTTGCCTATTGTGAAAGAAGAACGCTGCAATAAGGCCACTTGCAATCTGTGCATGTATCTTTGCCAGTAGGATGAGTCTTGTTCCTTGGATGAATATACCTCCAGAAGTGATATGTCTGGGTCAGGTAGTAGGCAGCTTCATTTCTTTGAATCCTGTTTTTTTTTTTTTTTTTATTTGAGTCCTTTTTTGCTTCTTTTTTGAGACAGGGTCTCCCTGTACGCCCCAGCTGTCCTGGCAACTCACTCTGTAAACCAAGATGGCCTCAAACTCACCAAGATTCACCTGCATCTGCCCCCCAAGCTTGGCTAGGATTAAGATGCATGCCACCACACGCCGCGGCTTTCAGTTTTGAAGTCTTTATAAGCGATTCGTCCAGTCACACGTGCTTTCCAATAGTGGTATGTACCAGTATTACATTCGCACCCAGCCAAGTAGGAACTGAGTGTTGCCCCTTTTCCCACAACCTCTCCAGCATTTGGTCTTTTGTTTTCTTGATCTTAGCCAGTCTTATTGGAGTGAGATGATATTTTAGAGTGTTTTTTTTTTTTTTGTCTTTTCGAGACAGGGTCTCCCTGTAGCCCCAGCTGTCCCGGAACTCACTTTGTAGACCAGGCTGGCCTTGAACTCACAAAGATCCGCCTGCCTCTGCCTCCCAAGTGCTAGGATTAAAGGCGTGAGTTTAAAGAGTGGTTTTAATTTGCATTTCCTTAATTATTAACAATGTTGAACACTTTTTAAGATTTTTTCAGCCATCTTTACTTCCTCATTGGTGAAGTCTCTGTTCAGCTCTTTACTCCATCTTTTGAGTGAGTCATTTGTTTTCTTACTTCTTTGTTTTTTGAGTAGTTTTTATATTCTGGATGTTAATGCTCTGTCAGATGTATCACTGGTGAAGACTTCCTCCTACTCTGTGGGCTTTCTCTTCACTTCCTTGATTGTTTCTTTAGCTGTACAGAAGCTTTTGAGTTTGATGAGGTCCCATTTGTCAGTTGTTGACCTTATTTCCTGCACAGCTGCTGTCTGATTTAGGAAGTCCCACGCTTCTTTCTTACAGTCTCATTGGTAGAGGTAGTAAAGAAAAGGCCTATATTTACCAGACTGCATTGCAAAGTCCACTGGGTTTGTAAGACAGTGATACAAGTAAGACAAGATACAGAGATTCATCTTCTGATCCATTGCATTGCTGCATGGTGTGCTCTTGGCAGCTTGAGGCTTGCAGAGTCCCAGGCTCTCAGAAAGTAGAATATGAGAAACTTATTTATCAGGAAGGACCAAGGCTAAGGTGATATGTTCCTGGAACTAACGTGGCAGTGCTTCCCAACTTCAGATGTTAGAGTGCTATTGTGGTGTGAAAACCCACAGCAGGATCTACAGCTTCCTTTCTTGGGCTGAGGCAGTGGCTTGTTTGGGAAGGTCATTCTGGGGTTTATGTGGGAGCCATCTGAAAACCGCCAGGAACCACTACTTTCCTTCCAGTGGGTTTGCAAGTATCTACTTCCCTGTAGTAGATGCCTTTCTGTCTGAGACAGGCTGGCTTCTGACATCTGCAGTGGCACCACTATTGAATAAATGGAACAGGGGAAGGACAGAGAAGGGTAAAGACTAGAAAGTTCTATGCAGGAACAACACCTCTGAATTATTCACATTCCTTAATGGAAATGAATCATTTCAATTCATTAATCGATAATGAAATGAATAATAAGCAACAGAGGGTGACCTGAAACATTTCTATTTGGATTTTAATATTGAGTGTGAACTTCTAATTTAATGTGGATGGTTTATGCCCTGGGAGTTCATATTACTGCTGGGAAATCATGAAGCCACACTGTGAGTGTGTGACATTCTCTTTCTCAACTTTTTTCACTGAACCTCATCCTGGATGAAGGAGACTAAAATCATCTCTCACCCTAAACTCTTACCTCTATGAGATTGTGGTTACATTTTCAATAAACATGGCATCCCTGCCTTGGCTAGAGTGAGACCAGTGATTGGTTAGTGTGATGGTCAAATAATTAGCAACTGAATTGGATAAGTAAAGCATACTTCTGGGTGTGTCTGCAATGGCATTCCCAGAGATGTCCAGAACAAGAAAGCTCTGATCTAAAGAATGGATTAATTCCTTTATGATTTTGTAATGTGATAGCTTTATTAGGAAGTAGTGAAAGGAGGAGGGGGTACCGAGTTGGAGGAAGTAAGCCATTAGGGGCATGTCCTTAGAGGGTATATCTGCTCTGGCCTAGGCCTGTATCCATTCGCTGCCATGATATGAACTGCCCTGTTCTTCCACACTCTTTCTGTTGTGACAGACTGACAACTTTAAAACCATAAGACAAAATAAACAATTGTTAAGCTGGGCGTGGGGGCACATGCCTTTAATCCCAGCATTTGGAAGGCAGGTGGATCTCTGTGAGTTCAAGGCCAGCCTGGTCTACAGAGCGAGTTCCAGGCCAGCTGGGGCTATAGGGAGACCCTGTCTCAAAAACAACGATAAATAAATAAAATAAAAATAAATAAATTGTTACTCTGTCATTGAAAGTATAGGATTCTAGTATTGCTCGGTGTCCTCCTCCCCCTCTCTCTTCCTCTTCTTTTTTGGTATATATCTTTGTGTGTGTGTTGGGGGGTACTTATGGATGTTAGTGTGTGTTTTTATGTGCAAGTGTGTATGTAGAGTCCAGAAATCATCCTAGAGTGTTGCTCCTCAAGTACTGTCCATTTTTTTTTCTGAGATGGGATCTTTCTTTCACTTGTCTGGTACTTGTGGATTAAGCTAGACAAGCTGGCTGATGAGCCCCTGGGGTTCCACCTATCTAGTGCTAGATTACAAGCATGCCCTACTATGTCCAGTTTTTAAATGAGGGTTCTGGGGATTGAACTCAGGTCCCTAGTAGGCATTTTACTGGCTGAGCCATCTTCCCAGTTCTCCTGCTCTTACTCGTAAATACGACATTAAAGAAAAGGCTACGTAATGTAGGTGGGGTCTCATAGGAGCTAGCCTAAGCTATTACCTCATCACAACAAGGACGGTGAAAACAGGTCCGTTTCTTGAGATAGCATGATCCTCTGTTGATTTTGGCCCAAACATTCCCCATTGACTTTGGCAAAACTTTTTTAGAAATACATTATAATCTGAGACTTTTCCCTAGACAATCTATCTTTCTTCTCTCCCCACCACGTAGCCAAGACTGGAGGCTCCATTTGAATTCTCTCTTTTGAATTCTACTTTTACATATTCCCCTGCAAATCTCTGAGATGTCATAGCCTGTCTTTCTTGGCGTTCCCTTAATTTACCCAGCTCCCTTCTCTTCCTGTCTCACTCCTCCCACCCCGATGTTTCCTCTGGTCACTTTCCAAATACTCTACAAATATAACTTTACCTTAGGAGCTTTCCTTTAATGTATTTAGAAAGAAAGCAGGCAGATATCTGTGAGTTCAGAGCCAGACTGGTCTACATAGGGAGCTGCAGGCCATCTGGGACTAAAGGCAGACCCTGTCTCAAAAACGACAACAACAGCAACAACAAAAAGCCATGACTGGCTAATGATGGAAACTCCTATACTTTTTTAAATTTTTATTTATTATTTTATGTGTATGTGTGTACTGTCTGCATGTAGGTAGGTGCACACCCATGTCATGCAATGCTGCAGAGGTCAGAAGAGGGTGTCAGATTTCCCTGGAACTGGAATTAAAGATGGTTCTTAGCCACCATGTGGGTGCTGGGAATTGAACACTAGCAAATTTTTCTTTGTGTTATTTCTTTCTTTTTTCTTTTTGTCTTTTTGAGACAGGGTCTGCCTATAACCCCAGCTGGCCTGGAACTCACTCTGTAGACCAAGCTGGCCTTAAACTCATGGAGATCCATCTGCCTCTGCCTCCTGAGTGCTGGGATTAAAGGCATGCACCACCACGCCTGGCTTAAAGAAGCTTAGCTGCCACGTGGGTGCTGGGAATTGAACCTGGGTCCTCTGCAAGAGCAGTCAGCTCTTTATTTATTTATTTATTTATTTATTTATTTATTTATTTATTGGTCTTTTCGAGACAGGGTCTCTCTGTAGCCCCAGCTGTCCTGGAATTCACGCTGAAGTCCAGGCTGGCCTTGAACTCACAAAGATCCACCTGCCTCTGCCTCCCAAGTGCTAGGATTAAAGGCGCGCACCACTATACCCAGCTCCTCTGCAAGAGCAGTCAGTGCTCTTAACCACTGAGCCATCTCTCCAGCCCCTTTGTGTTATTTCAAATAGATTGAACAATGCTAATCCATTGTCAATTGGCCTCATATGAAACTCTCCTCATGAAGCAGAGATGGAAAAAAATATTCCACCTAGACAGACTCATAAGTATTAGAATTGTGAGCAGCTTCTCAAAAGACATGTTTACTGAGCTGGGTGTGGTGGCACACACCTTTAATCCCAGCACTCAGGAGGCAGAGACAGGAGGATCTCTGTGAGTTCAAGCCCAGCCTGGTCTACAGAGTGAGTTGAGGACAGCTGGAGCTACAGGGGCACCCTGTCTCCAAAAGACAAAAAAAATGTTTATTTCCTCCTTTTAATGCTCATAGAATCCTGGCTTTACCACGGACAGTCCATCAAATTAGCCTAAGTAGTTTATTAGTTTAACTACTCCATGCCATTGCCCACTGACATATTTTTGAACTTTAATTTCATATTTTTTGATACTTAAAATCCAAAATGCTTAAATAAGCTAAAACATAGTTGTCAAGGTAATAAAACTTGAAGCTGTATACATTTTGGAAAGTTGGATATGGTGGCTGCAATATCAGCTACTTGGGAAGCTGAAGCAGGAAGATTGCACGTTCAAGACCCACTTGAGCTACAGTGCAAGTTCAAGGCCACTCTGGGTGACTTAGTAAAAACCTATCTCAAAATAAAAAAAAATAAAAAAGAAGGGCTATGGTATAAGATGGTAGTAGATAGAGCCCTTCCCTAGTGCATGCTAGCTTCAATCCCCAGTACCAAATGAAGGAGTTCATAAGGAAAATGTAAATATCAATGTTATCTGATAATAAACCACTAAATTTGGAATTATTGATGACTTGCAAGCTTCTATTGTCCTTAGAGAATACTCATCCATGTGGCTACAAGAGAAGCACATGTCAATGCAGCCAATGTTCTCTGTGAATTGTACGGTAGTTCACCCAGCTGGCTTCTCCTTGGGGAAGTGGTTACACCCATAAGAACCATCAATATCCACTCCGTTAGATGGGACAGGGGAGTGTGCATGTGTGGATATATGTACATATGTGCATGTGTCTGTGGTGTGGTGTTGCGCTTCTGTTTGTGAAGAGGGATGTGAGTGAGAGAATTATGGTATCTTCCAGAAATACTGTCTCAACTTGTCTTTTGGTTCATTTGTGGATATATATATATATATATATATATATATATATATATATATATATATATATATTTACTACCTTTAAATTACTATTCTCCTAGCCCCATACCCTTTGCTGGGACATAATTGGACTAATTCATGTTTCTAATTTTTTAAAATTTTTTTATTTTTTATTTTTTAAGGGATTCACAATATAAGAACACAGTTGTTTTCAGGTCACATTGATGTTGCTCAGTTTGCCATACAATTAGATCATTGGTGTTAGCATCCACAGATGAGGGATACCCTTCATTGTTTGTTTTTCTTGGACTGTGTTACTTCACGCAGCATGATATCTTCTAGCTCCATTCATTTACCTGCAAAGCTCATGATGTCATCTTTCTTTACCGCTGCATAGAACTCCATTGTGTAGATATACCACATTTTCTCTATCCACTCGTCAGTTGAGGGGCACTTGGGTTGGTTCCAGTTCCTTGCTATTGTGAAGAGAGCTGTGCTTCAGGTGATCTTGGGAAATCCCCTGTTTCTAATTCTTACAGAAAGCACATGACTATGGCTGGAACAAACTGAGTGAAGAGCTAAAAGTCAGGGTGACTGACCTTTTGTCTTTCAGTACCAAATGTCTGGTGAGGTGGGTGACATCATGGAATAAGAGTTACAACTTCACCAGGCACGGCGGTGCACGCCTTTAATCCTAGCACTCAGGGGGACAGAGGAGGGGGACCTTTGTGATTTCAAGGCCAGCCTGGTCTACAGAGTGAGTTTCCAGGACGGCTGGGGCTACAGGGAGACCCTGTCTCAAAAAAGACCAAAAAATAAAAAATAAAAACAACAGAAACTTCATCCTTGGTTTGAATGTTTATAAATACAAATATGTTTTTGTAAAGGCATTGAATCAAAATTATAACTGAGAAGTAATCCTAACATGATACTAATAAGCCCTTGGAATGTTTGAACTAAAAGGTGTTTTAGAGTCAGCAGTCCTTGCTTTTATTAACAAGGAAACTGAGGGGTTGTGGGAGTTTGCTATGAGGCTAGAAGCTTTTCCTCTATCCTTTTTGGTTGTCCACCTGGCAGCTTGTGAACCGAACTGAAAAAAAGGTAGAACGATAAGAGAAAACAACTTTACTGATGTTACTATTTTCACATATGCCAGAGCTTCCCAGCAAAGATGTGAAAACTCAAAGAAGCAATTCCACCTGGTCATTTACATACCATTTTGATAAAGGAAAATAAACTGTGGAGAAGCTAAACAAAGAAAAGAAATGTAGGCTTCCAGGGTTGGGAAACGAGAGCATGACCAGGCATCATTGGAGAAAACTAATGGAAGATAGTGTTGTTTTAGTAAGATCTATGTGTGCAGCTTCACCTGTGAGAACACTCATCTTGGGTGGGAAAAGCAATCTCCTTTTATTGGTATAGAGGAGCTTCTTACTCAGGGGAAAAGGTATGCCTTAAATATAAGCAGATAAAAAGAAGACAGAGAACTTACATCCATTGTTTCCAAAGTGTTTTCTAGTCAAAGCCCTTATACCAAAGTAGCATATTTGAAGTTGGAGTATTTTGATCCCCTTCAACTTCAGAGGACCCCAGGAACACAGAAGGAACAAATTATTTAATAGGCAATTCTGACACAGAAAAATTGATTCAAATATCAAAATTCAGGAAAAAAAGGGAAAACTCACTTTCCTTAATTTGAGCGCATAGGACACAAAAGTCAGAGGCGTGTTAGAGATAAATTTTGTCATATAAACCATGGAAAAGAAGCAAGAAAACCAGATGTCACAGTTAAAAATGAAGGTTTTATAAACTTAAAGATTAACTAAGGGTTGAGAAGAATTAGGCAATTTGTCCACAGAGAGCTAGATAGATGGGATAGAGAGAATAATGGCTTTTAGGGCTAGGTGCCATTATCCAGATAGATCCACTAGAGGGGGCTTCCAGCTGGAAGGCTGAGAAATCTCAACCCAAAAGGACTTAAACATTGAAAGTTCTTAAGAAGTGTTTATGAGGAGTTGCGCCGGGGTTTTATTTAGTGGCTCCATTAAGGAGTAGAATCCACTCATTTTTAACTATTTGGGCGTGAGCAAATCTTCAGGTGAAGCCCTCTGGGGTTCCTAGATGATTCCCTCTTTCCAAGCATTATTTTTAAACTGCTAGCTGTTAAATGAGCATGATCACTCTAAGATTTTTCTTTTGTCAGTAAGAAACCTTCCCCCAAAGACTCCTCCCACACGTCTCTCGTCTACTTTCTGGGATGATATTAATAATATTCCACAGCTTTTGTCTGGAACCAAAGCAATGTGTCTGGAACTTAGTGCCACATCTGGGGACACATTCAGGGGAAGGAGATGGAAATGAAACACATTGCTTTGGATGAGTTGTTTGCGTAATTAAGGGATCAAAGCTGTAGCTCAGCTGCCATCAAGAAAGAATCACCTTAACCTTTAGTTTAAGATAAATTGTATTCTTGGAGAACATGAATAAAAGATGCTTATGGGTGATAATGCAAACTGGAAGTGAGAGAATAAACATTTCAAGCTCTACCTCTCTGAAGAAAAGTGAGTCTCATCTTATCCATAGAAAGGGAACTTATGTGGCCCAGCCTCTCTGGGATGGATAGGATGAATGATCATACAAGATTCTTCATTTTGCTTTACTGTGGGCATGTGTCTCCCAGAAACACCTGCCTTTAATGATTATTTTGGCTTTCCAACTACATTTACCCTGGAGAAGATCGTGGCCATGGATATGGAACTTTTGAACTTTGAACATTGAAAAGATGCTTCTTCTACATCAAATTCATGAGGGGGGTCATTTTCATATGTAGGCTAGTCTTTGATGGGTTGGACTTGGAGAGTCTCCCCTGTGATCAAAACTGGAAAATATATGAATCCCTGTATGTCCACGGATGAGATTTGGATCACAATCTCATATTGTCTATGCCAAGGGCAGATGCCTTGGCCTTGTCTGGGCAAGCAGCTTTACAGCCCATGAACATATATCTCTGCCCTCCCTACCCATCCCGTATTGCTTGGCCAGCACTGCACCTTGGGGCAGGACTTTGTGAGTTGATACATATCAAAACAGAGGCAGCAACTCAAGTGGAGATTTCCAAATTTTATTCTATCCGCTCCGTAATCCCACTGCCCCAGCTTCAGACTTGCAGTTCTCTAACCTTCCCCTTGGGGGCATACAGACATGAAGGTTGATGTATGTCCTGATGCTGAGAACTCCACAGAGCTCTGGATTCCCGGATGACATCAATGTGGCTCCCCTTTTCCCTTTAGTGGTAATTGAATGTCAAGATAACAGATGGAGGGTGGGGAAAAGGAATCACGGTCTCACTTTCAGGAAGTGAGGGAAAGGATTATAGATGAAGGAAGGGTTAAAATGACAAGATTTCAATACTAAACATTTCTAGATAGTTGGGTGATTGCTTTTCTAAACACTTTGGGGAGAACTGGGCCACTGATAAAAGTACATATTAATTACTCAACTATGACGACAAAAATATCTCCTTATAGGGTTTGGCATAATCTCATCCAAGGAACTACCCCCAAGACTGATATGGGGAACCAGAAGGAATTATGTGACAATGATTAGAATACATGCTAAGCCTTTTATTCGTCATTATGAGTCCAATAAAGTTAAGTGGATTTGTTTATAAACACTGCAATATTTGTCTTGTCTGCATTATCATATGGACTTCAGTTAACTTTATCTGCACATCTTCTACCTCTTGGCATAGAAAGAATCCTTTCTCTTAGGAAACCACCTCTGCTCACCTCTTGTTGAGTTTCAGATGAAGATGATTGGATCTATCCTTGCCTTTAGCCACAGTCAGGCAGTCCTGTTCTGGAGATCATTGTATGCTATGGATATCCAAAAAAGTTGGAGTAAAAATAGGACCCAAGACAAATAAGGCCAATCTAGGTAGTTTAAGCTGGTATCCTTTTAAGACCATTTGGGCAAAAGAATGTCCCTTTCTCAATGTTACATAGAAAACAGTTAGAAGCCTGAAGTGGTAGCCAACATGAGAATTATGTCAATATAATGAAAAGGAAAATTTCCCATGAGGAAAGTAGAACAGAGGCTGTGATGTATTTGAGCTATGAATCCAGCCATGTTAGAAATCTGACTTTTATGTGAGTTAATAGCCGGACTTTTGTTTAAGTCTATTTGAGTTAGAGAACTCTCAATAAGGGGAGAATTATTATGCAGTTAATGATTTATATCAACCTCAACTTCAGATTTTTAATCCTCCCAATATATTATGGATTCTCTTCTATTTGAATCAAAGTCAATTCAATGTTCTCTACTTCTAGTCTTAAAAGATTATACTCTTCCTCTATATACAGTCCAAAGAATAGCTCATGATCTTTGATTTGGAGTTAAGTTTTAAAAATACTTTATTGTTTTTATTTTATGCATATGCATGTTTTGTCTGCCTGTATTAAAAAATAAACAAATAAAGGAAAAAAATAATAAAAAAATAAAAAAAAGTTCAGGTTATACATTTTTGAGAGGGCTGGCACACATGTGTCTGTTCTCTTGTGTGCATCTCAGGTAGTATATGTCAGCAGATCTTTCTGTGAAAGACCATGTATTTTAGGCTGCAGGCATCATACGTGGTTTCTGTGTTATGTTCCTCTTTGTGCATTTGTGGGTACATGTACCTATTAAAAGTCTAAAACCTACTCTTAGCTCCTGGGCAGAAGGCTGCATTTTTTATCCATGGGCCAATGAACCTCAGTTATAGGAGAAATCATTGAAAATATTTCAGTGTAATGGCATGCCTTTGCTTCCACCTCCTACACACAATTTGTTTATTTATTTCCTCAGTAAAAGCTTCAGACCTGACCTAGAACAAAATAGAGACAACAGGATATGTGTATTTGTGGGTGTGTGAAATGACACATATAAACATAAGGATTTATTTTGAGGATTTGGCTTATGTGATTAAGGAGGATGGCAAATCTAAAACCTGTGGAGCATATCATCAGGCTGTAGGCCCAGGGAAGTGCTAGGGTTGTAGCTGAACTTGAACTCCACCTGCTGGCTCAGTTTCATATTCCTTTTTTTTTTTTTTAAGTCGCCCTTATTTTATTTTATCTTTTTATTGTTATCAAACTCTTTCCACAAATCATACATCATTTCTCAATCAATTTAGAGTCACTTCTCTTTCCATGCCCCCACCCCACCCAAGTCCCTGCACTCTGCCGTACATGTCTTACATCTTTTTCTGAGTCTTTCCAGAGTTTTTTGTCCAGTTCTTTTGTTGTTGTTGTTGTTCTCTCTAACCTGTATTGCTTCAATATATACATACATAAATACATATACATAGTTTTATATATATATATAATACATACATACACATATCACTTGAATTGGAGGATTTTCTTTTTCTTTGCTAAAAGATGTCATGTTTTCCTTTAAGGAAGTGCTCGAAGGTTCCTCCTTGGCAAGCCCAAACAACCATCAATCCTGCCCTTGTGCTCCACACTGGAATCCCTCCTTCCCATGGTCCCCCAAATGGAGTCCATCAAGCACACATCCTGTCCTGATCCTCCTGCACTGGCCTCCATCATACAGCCCAGGTAGTCCAACAATGGCAGTCTACTCTGATGAGGCAGAAATCCCCATTAGCTGCTTAGTCCACAAGCTGGGTATCTCAATAGTCCCCATCTGGCATTGAAGGTTTGGAAGATTCTTGGAGAGACAAGAGTCTTCAGTCTATATTGGAGTGTTAAAAAGCTGTGTCTCATGTCTTTGAAGAGTGCCAAAAGCAGTGGCAGCCACAGAGAAGATGCACTTGACAGTAAGAATTGAAGACAGGCCAAACAGCAGTGCTCTCTCTATTTTCTTTCTGTCTTTTTACTAAGATCTTAAGTTTTATATCTGAAGTACAATTTCTCTGGTCTTACTGATTATTTATTTCTGGTTATACTTTCCTCTTGGATGCTTAAGGCCACACAGTTAGCCCAGATTAACCAAGGGTTTTGTTTTCTCGAGGTCAGTTGAGGATCTGGTCTTCAGGGGTCTCTCGGGGTTAGTTTCATATTCTAAATGGTCTTTCAGCTGATGTCAGCCAACTGAATGAAGCCTACCCACAAGATGAGGGCAATCTATTTTACTCAGACTCTCCTGATTTAACTACTAATTTCATCCAAAATCACCCTCACAGAAATATATAGTGTAATGCTTGACTATCTGTGAATGATGGCCTAACCAAGTTGACACCTAAACAAAACCTTCATAAGTCCTCAACAAAGCATGTAGGGCTACCTGAGCAGCTAGTTACTTTTCCAACTTTCTTCTTACCAATCTCCTGCCTGATGGTTGTGCTTGGTCTTTGACAGGGTTTTCCAACTTTCTTGTGTGTCAAATTCACCCAGAGGGCTTTACAAACAGGCTCCAAACCCAGAATTTCTGATTCAGCAGATTTGAACTGTAGCCAGGAGCTTGAAATTCTAACAATTTTCCACATGAAACTGATACTGCTGACCTTTCAGAAGCACTGCTGTGGACATGCTGGTCTTTCTCAACAAATGAAACACTTGTAGCCCAGAGCCTTCAACTGAATTTTTCCTTTTTCCAAAAAGAAAATTTGTTTCTGTATCTGTATGAAGTTGAGTGTTGGTGAATGTTTGATGACACTGACTCTCTGGGGGTTAAAAATCCTGATTCATGGCACTTGATAGTCTCCAGGAAACAATTCTTCCTAGTTGATTTCAAGTTACTTTGCGCACATACATTCAGCTGGTGTCGCTGAATGTGAGCTTGGGAAGAGAGACTTCATTAGTTCTTGGGAGCCAATGCAACCTGACTCAGTGTACTTCTGATAGGGTGGCAATTTTATGTCCCTGCTCTTTGTGATCTCCTTAGGTAGGGCTTCTTTCTATAATGATATAGTCTAACTGACCTTCATCCTTTTATTTCTGACTATGTTAGGTTTCTAATCTTAAGGTTTCATTGCCTTTTATTAAGTAGTAATCACTAATAAAGCAGAACATTTTTGGTCTTATTCCATGTGGTAACTTTGATGCCAAGAACTCTTGGCTAAGAGTTGGTCATCAATAGCTATTTGTCAGATATCTGAATGAGTGCATGAGTTCATATATGTGTTAATGGCTCCTGTATACCTACTGATATTTCCACAAGGGTAATAACTTTGTATAGTTTTGTTCACCAGTGCTTCTTCATCCTTGGCATATATCAATAAGAAATAATGTATGAAGATTTAATACTTCAAATTGTGACCATAACATGAAAGTATATTTAAAATACTCCCCGAGAATGATGGGAAATTATGATACAAATGTAAGAAGATCCATAGGCATACTGAGTCTCTACATGTAAATAAAGAAACAATTCTGGGCCCATCAGAGAAAGAGTAGAGAGGAAAAAGACCTTGGAACATGTTTCCCACTTCAAGAATTCCATTTGCCAGTAGAAAGCAGCAAAGATTTCATGTTGAATCTTTGACTTAGAGGTTGTTCCAGAGAGAAGCCAGATGGAAGCACAAGAGATAAAGGGGAAGATTTCATTCTAGCTGCTACACACCACATGCTCACAAATGAGGAAGTTAGGACCTTCATATAGGTTTTGAGCTCATAAGTGCTCCAAAGGAAGGTATGTAACAGTTAGAGGTAAATATGATCCAAGATGCCCAAACTTGGCCAGAAATCCCAAGCACCAAGAGCACACACTCACTTTCTTCTTCAATAAGCTGGCTTGTCAGATGGTGTCCCTAAAGAGGCAAAGCCGTTCAGGGAACCTGGTGGGTGTCAGTTCAAGAAATATGGGCATCTCATCTGCATATCTTTTCGTGACCTTCCAGAACGACAGCCAAGCCACCAACGCTTTGCTGTTTGCAAATGATAGAGATCTTATTTCTGGGGACGGCAGGATTGATGTGGCAGCCGCAGTGCCATTAGACCTGGAAGATGCTCCGTTCTCATTACTGTCTCCTGGCAACGTAGCACCAGATGCTGCTGTGAATATTAACAATCCTCATTCATGTAACCTTTATTTCCTCCCTCCACTTTGTGAAGGCAGTGGCCAGGGACTGCTACTATCTGGTCCTACTGTCTCCATCTCGACAAATCATTTCTTTGCCTCTGCTTGAGGAAAGAAATATTAATGAGATTTTTATCTAAGGAAAGGGCTTTTAGCTTTCTGTGGAGATGCTCACTTTCCAAGCCATGTTCCATTTTCTAAGAAAGATAACAGTGCTCTGCTCTGCTGGGGCACATCTGCAATGCTTTCATTGGCTTTATCTCCTGCTTGAAATATGTAATTTGTCTAATACCTTTGCTTTTTCATGTCTGGGGTTTAAAAATAAACATGGAATCGGGCAAAAGGGGAAATGCAACATTATTAAAGTCTCAATGGATTTTATATTCCCTATTTGCTTCTGACAATCTTAGAGATGGAGTAAAGTGTTTGCAAATAGGTTGCTCCAAACTGTCTGACATCTAGCTCTTTGGCCTCTTATACTTACACATGGGCTAGAAAAAGCGGGGCCTATTAAATTGCTTCAAGCTGTGATGACGGGTTCCTTTAGTTCTTTGTTTTGTTTCTTTAGGCTTCTGAGATATTGGCTAGAGATTGTGAGGACAATTCAGTATACTGTAGATGGTGGACCATTTCCCTCCTTCCCTCCCATCCTTCTATTATTTAGTGAGGCATATGAAGCCTCAATGAATGCTAACTCTTTTCTTCACATGTAGTGAGATCCAGGGTGAGTTGCTGAACCTCAGTTTCTTGTCTATGAAATACAGATAAAGGTACCTATTGTATTTCATTGATCAGCAAACTGAATGGCGTCATCTATAGTAGAGCTTAGCCTAGAATCCATTTATAGTGAGGGCTGAATAAAAGGAAGCCTGGAGTGATAGGTTGTTATGCTCAATGCCCTCAGTGAAGAGTGCCTTTGGTTCTAGACATGACCTCTTGGTTTGCTTTTACCAATGGGGTACTCAAGAGTGACTGAAACAGAGACTTGATAAAGGGTTTAGGGCTTTATCTCTGTTGTTGAATGCTACACCATATGAGGAAGCCTAACTGCCCCACTGTGAGAATATAGATCTCATGGAAAGGCCACTGTCAAACCAGAAGCTGAGTACAGGTGCCTGCGGGAGATCAAAACTACCATAAGGCCAACTGCAGACTTGAGATAAAGTAAATTTAAAAAATTTAATTGAATTTTTGTATATTTTGAACATAACTTCTCAGTCTTAATCACCTTTATACCCCTGTCTCCATTGCCAGCTACCTCCAGAGTTTTATTACACAACAAAGACTGTCTGATATATGCAATAATTATATATACAATAATTAAAAATATATACAATAATTCTGCGGGGAAAGTGATGTTATTTTCTACTTTATCAATGAGGAAGTGGAGGCTCATGAGGCACAGATGGTTCTTTGACTGTACAGATCCTTAAAATTATTGCTAAGGGAGAAGTCCAATGTGCAAAGCATATTTGAACACAGCTTTTTGGGGAGTGAAAAATCTTTTCACTTAAATAGAATCTGCATTGGTTCTCTTGGTATTTGTTGGCTTTTCTAGTGTACAGCCAAGATAGTTCTCTAAGCTGAGGAAATGGTTTAAAAACCAACCCAGCTCTCCTATCCTGATGGTGATAGTTTGTAGTCGGATGCAGTTGGTCCTTGTCAGAGGCCTTGTGGGTATATTAGTGTTAGACCCTAGATCAACAGAATAGAAGCTTCTGAAAGATGCTGTCCTTGAAAGATTCCATCATTCTTTCTGGTTTATTTTGTTGACCATGCCAGGGTTTACTTTACCCCTCAGTAGAATAAGTTATTTACATTTTAATTGGTCCCAAATTTCAATCACATGAAAAATATTTCTTGAGGTTAAACTTTATGGACTCTAAGCTTTTCTTAAAAAAAATCCACATATCCTCAAAAGAACAGCATATCAATCCAGCTAATTCTCATTGTAAAATAAGACCTAAGACAGATTTATACTGGTGGGCAGCCAACACCAACTGCCAGGAAAGGATTGTCCAATATAAATATAATGTCAGCCACAGATGTAACCTTAAATTTCCTAGTAGCTGAACTTAAAAAACAAAACAAAAACAAGAGGAGTCATGTTAAAAGTTAGCCTGTTCTAGCTCGTTCTATTTTAAAGTATAATGAACTTAAAATTATTAGTGAGTTAATTTGCATCCTTTATCTTTTTGGTACCAAATCTTCAAAATTGGGTACAAAATTTGGGAATCCCAATTCTGATTCAGATTTCTGGTTTTCAGTGGCCACACAGACCTAATAGCTGCCATATTGGACAGCACAGGTCTAGCGACCTGCTTAGTGATTGTGAAATGGAAGCTGTCAAGCTCACCTTTTGATATGGTGTGTATTCATTCAGTAATGTAGTCATAACCAGGCATGACAGCCCATACCTGTTGTTTTAGTACTTGGGAAACTGAGGTAGGATGATTGAGGCAACATTTGAGGCTAAGCTGCCCTACACAGTGAGTTCAAGGCCTGAGCTACAGAGAGAGATACTGTCATTTTTTTTTCACTGTTTCAGTTGTTTGTTTTCATGTTTTGTCCCAGTTCTTTTGTTGTTGTTGTTGTTCTCCCCAACTTGTATTGCTTCAACACACACACACACAAACACACACACATGCACACACACACACACACACACACACACACACACACATATATATATATATATATATATATATATATAACCTATACTAAAATTATGTTGTCTGAAAACAAACTGTATGTTATTTCCAAATCATATTTCAGGCTTCACATTTTTCCATTTTGATTTTATATTACTCTAAAATATGCATACATACCTTCCACCCATATACCAAAATCACAAAGTCTGAAAATAAATGGTAGTTTAATTCTCGAAATTGTTAAGGGATTCACAATATAAGAGTACAGTTGCTTTCTTCTATCACCTTCAGAGTTTTGGGTTTTATATTGAGGTCTTTGATCCATTTGGAGTTGAGTTCTGTACAAGGCAAGAGGTAGGGGTTTAATTTTATTCTTCTACAAGTGCTGATCCAGTTTTGCCAACACCATTTGCTGAAGATGCTGTCTTTCTTCCATTGAGTCTTCTTGGCCCCCTAGTCAAATATGAGGTGGCTGAAATTGTATGTGCTCAAGTTTGGATCTTCAGTTTTGTTCCGTTGGTCTACAGGTCTTTTTTTGTGTCAGTACCAAGCTGTTTTTATGACTATAGCCCTGTAGTATAGTTTGATGTCATGTATAGATATCCCCCCTCCCCGCCCCCGGCGGTATTGCTCTTTTCACTCAGGGTTGCTTTGGCTATTTGGGGTCTTTTGTTTCTCCATATGAAATTAAGGATTTTTCTCCAAGCCTGTGAACAAACTCTTGGGGATTTTAATTGGAATTGCATTGAATCTGTATATTAATTTGGGTAGAATGGACATTTTTACTATATTAATTTTTCCAATAGATGAGCATGGGAGCTCTGTCCATCTTCTGATGCCTTCTTCAATCTCTTCTTTCAGGGGTTTAAAATTTTTGTTGTAGAGATCTTTGGTGTCTTTGGTTAGGTTTGTTCCTAGGTATTTTACTGCTTTTCAGGCTATCATGAGTGGGAAGGTCTCCTAGTATTCCTTCTTCAGTTGCTTGTTGTTGATGTAAAGAAAGGCTACTGATTTTTCTAGGTTAATTTTGTATCCTGCCACTTTACTGAAACTCTTAATCATTTCTAGGAGTTTTCTGGTGGAGTTTTTAGCATCCCTTAGGTAAATTATCATGTTGTCTGCAAAAGGAATAGCTTGACTTCCGCTTTTCCAATGAGTACTCCTTTAATTTCCTTTTCTTGCCTTATTGCCCTAGCAAGTGTTTCAAGCACTGTACTGAAGAGGAGTGGTGACAGGTGGCAGGCTTGCCAAGTTCTTACCATTAAGGGGAATTCTTCTAACTTTTCTCCACTTAGGATGATGTTGGCTGTGGGTTTCTTGTATATGGCTTTGATTATATTGAGGAATGATCCCTCCAGCCCAATTCTCTCTAGAACTTTAAGCATGAAGTGATGCTAGATTTTGTCAAAGGCTTTTGCTGCATCAGTTGAGATGATTGTATGTTTTTTGTCTTTTAGTCCATTTATATGTTTGATGATATTTACTGATTTTCATATGTTGAGCCATCCCTGCATCTCTGGTATGAATCCAACTTGATCATATTGGATGATATTTTTGATATAGGTCTATATGTGATTTTCAAGTATTTTGTTGAGAATTTTTTTATCTGTATTCATTAATGAGATGGGTCTATAGTTTTCTTTTTTGGTTGTATCTTTGCCTGGTTTTGGTATTAGAGTGATGCTGGCTTCATAGAAGGAATTCGGGAGATTTCCCTCTGCTTGTATCCTTCTGAACAACTTACAACCAATAATGGTTGTAAGTCTTTTTGAAATGTTTTATAGAATTCTGCTGTGAAACCATCTGGGCCTGGGCTTTTTTTAGTTGGGAGGTTTCTTAGTACATTTTCAATTTCTTCATATATTATGGGTCTGTTTAAGCTGTCAATCTCTTCTTGGTTTAGTTTTGGTGGTTCCGAGGATTTCAGATATTCACCCATTTCTCTTAGGTTTCCAAACTTAGTAGCATATAGGGTTTTGAAGTAATCCTGTATGATTGCCTGGATCTTTTCATTTTCTTTTGTGATATTTCCATTTCATGATGAATGCTATTGATTTGGAGTTGCTCTTTCTTTCTTTTAGTTAACTGGGCTAGAGGTCTGTCTATCTTATTTATTTCAAAGAACCAACTTTTGTATTCATTGATTTTTTTTTGTATTGTTTTCTTTGTTTCTAGTTCATTGATTTCTGCTCTGATTCTTCCTGTCTGTTGGGTTTAGGGTTCATTTGTTGTTGACTCTCAAGTATTTTAGCTGCAGTGTTAGCTCATTTATTTGTGCTCTTTCTGTTTTTTTTTTTTTTTTTCAATGTAGTCACCCAGGGCTATAAACTTCCCTCTTAGGACTGCTTTTAAAGTATCCCATAGGTTTCGTTGTGTTGCATTGTTATTTTCATTTAGTTCCAGGAATGATTTCTTTCTTTCTTTATTTCTTTCTTGACACATTCAATATTTAGGAGTTTGTTGTTTAGTCTCCATGTATTCTTGTAAATAGTAGGGCTTATCCTGATGTTGGTATTGAGCTTTATTGTTCTGTGGTCTGATAGAATGCATGGAATTATTTCAATCATTTTTTGTATTTGTAGAGGTTTTTTTTTTCCTGTGTCCCACTATATGGTCAATTTTGGAGAATGTTCCATGGATTGCTGAGTAGAAAGTGTATTCTCTGGTGCCTGGGTGGAATATTTGGTAGATGTCTGTGCGGTCCATTTGGTGTATCATATTGTTCAGTTCAGATGTCTCTCTGTTTATTCTTTGTCCTGTTGACCTGTCCAAAGGGCTCAGTGGGGTACTGAAGTCCCCTACTATGAGTGTGCTGGGGTTAATCTGTGCCTTGATGTCCTGGAGAATTTTCTTTAACGTTTGGTGCATCAGAGTTTGGTGTATATATATTCATGACTGTGAACTCTTCATGATTAATTTTCCCTTTGATAAGGATGTAATGGCCTTCTTTATCTCTTATGATTACTTTGAATTCTATTTTGTCTGATATTAAAATAGCAACTCCTGCTTGATTTTTGGTACCAGTCACTTGTAATATTTTTTTTTCCATCCTTTCACCTAAAGTTGGTGCCTATCCTTGAGGGTGAGATGGGTTTCTCATAGACAACATATAGATGGGTCCTGTTGCCTAATCCATTCTCCCAGTCTATGTCTTTTGATTGGGGAGTTTAGTCCATTAATATTTTTTTTTTTTTATTAATTTTATTTATTTCTGTATGTGTACGAATGTATTGTCTGCATGCAAGTCTGTGCACCCGTGTCGTGCAATGCCGCGGAGGTCAGAAGTGGGCGTCGGATTCCCCTGGAGCTGGAGTTCTCCTGGAGTTGGAGTTTCAGACGGTTCTCAGCCGCCATGTGGGTGCTGGGGATCGAACCCGGGTCCTCTGCAAGAGCGGTCGGCGCTCTTAACCGCTAGGCCATCTCTCCAGCCCTAGTCCATTAATATTTAAGGTTATAATTGAGAGATGTGTGTTGCTTCCTTTGACCTTATTATCCATTTGCATTTTTGGTCTAAGTTTCTACTTCTGCAGTTATGCTTTTATTAATTTCTCTTTCTAGGTGCCTGAGGATAGTTGCTTTTCTCCTCTGTCCTTTGAATTGCTTCAAGTATTCTCTGAAGGGTTGTTTTTTCCGGACATATATTCTATCATCTTGTTTATGTCATGGAAGATTTTTCTTTTTCCTTCAACTATAATCAACATTTTTTCTTGATATAGTAAGTTGGGTTGGCATCTACGGTCATTTAGCAGTGGGAATACTTTGGTTCATGTTCTTCTTGCTTTCATAGTTTGTACTGAAAAGTCAGCTGTCATTCTGACAGGTTTCCCCTTATATGTAACTTGTTGTTTTTCTCTTGTGGCTTTCAGAATTTTGTCTTTGTTTTGGGCATCTAGTATGTTAACTATGATATGGCATGGGGAGTTTCTTTTCTGATCTTGTCTATTTGGTGTTCTTTGTGCTTCTTGTATTTGTATGGGTTTGTCTTTTTTTTAGTTTGGGGAAATTTTCATCTATTATTCTGTTGAAGATTTCCAATCAATACCATTCTCTTGGGATTCTTCTCCTTCCTCTATCCCTATGATGTGGAGGTTTGATCTTTTCATAGTGTCCCATATTTCCTGGTTGTTTCACTCTTATTTATTTTTAAAAATTTCAGTCTTCACTTGAGCTTTGTAGTTGTTCTGTGTTCTCTTTCAGGTCTGATATTCTTTTTTCTGCTTTCTCCATTCTGCTTCTGAGGTTTTTTTACCCATCCTTTCCTTTTGATTGGATGAGTGTTTGATTTCCCTTTTCATTTCATCCTGTGATTTCTTTAGTATTTCTACTTCCTTTTGAGCTTCTCAATCTCTTCTTGTAGCTCCTTGCTTTGCTGGTTGGTTTCCTTTTTCATTTCAGCATGGGATCTTTTCAGTGTTTCCACTTCCTTCCAGAGTTTGTCATTTTCTCCCTCTAGGTCCTTCCTGACTTTTTCACTCTCTCCCCTTAGTTTTCTGATTTATTCTTTATATTCTATGATTATTTCTTCTTCTTCTTCTTCTTCTTCTTCTTCTTCTTCTTCTTCTTCTTCTTCCTCTTGGTCTTTTTGAGACAGGGTTGCCCTGTAGCCCCACCTAGCCTGGAGCTCACTCTGTAGACCAGGATGGCCTTGAGCTCACAGAGATCCGCTTGCCTCTGCCTCCCAAATGCTGGGATTAAAGGCGTGGGCCACATGCCTGGCTATATTCTTTGATTTCTTTGAATATGTCTACAGTTGTTCTTCTAAGATCTGTGTCCCGGGTTACCTCAAGGGAGATCTCATTGTAGGAATGTTCTGTAGGGTTGGTAGAGTTTGGTGTGGAATTATTCTGTGCTTTTCCCATATTGTTTTTTGTTGTTGTTGTTGTGTTTTTGGCATGTGGGTTTGTTTTTTGTTTGTATTCTGATGCGAATCTCAAATGTTTCTCCACTGTGTTGAAGGCTTGTTTTCCTTGAATCCTTCAGATGCCTTTGTTGTTTTCTCCTTGTTTATGGAGTGTTGACTTGTCTAGGTTTCAGGCTTTTACTTTTGATTATATTTTGGAAGATCTAGCTCACTTTTCCCTTCTGTTCTGAAGGTTCTCCAAAAACTGGGTAGGCAAGAAGTGGGTTGGTACCCTTTGAGCACTGTGCTCACTCTTCTTCCTGCCAGCCAATTCCTCTAGGTTGGTTGTGGGGCTTGGTGTTGTGGGACTGGAAATGTGTCAGGTTTGCTGTTTCATGTATTACCTTGTGCCCCAGAATCGCTACTGCAATCCCACCTGGACACTTGCTCTGCAATTCCAGTTGCGGGGAGCACAAGTTGCTCACTTAGCCTGTGTGCTGTGTGCTCCAGTTGGTCTGGCTGAAGGCCCCCCTCCCCCCAATCTCTATGCAGAGAAGTTTTCTATGTAGCAGGTGATGATTAACAGAGACCCACAATTAGCCAATGTGCAGAGAACAGGAGGCCACAGAGTGCTTATCATTGAATAGGACAGTTATTTCAAATCTCCACCTCCTAAGGCTCAGGGATCTTTGCAGAGAGGAGGTGGAAAGATTGTAAGAACCAGAGCAAGTGGATGACCACAAAGAAACAAGTTTTCCAGAGGGCTGCATATTTATGCATATGAACTTACAGCAATAGTGACAGCATGCACAAGTCCTACACAAGCTCAAATTAGACAAAACTCCAGCAGAGACACAGGGAAGTGGGTAAGAAATCCCAACCCAACCTAAGGTACTTTTGGTAATTGATGGCTGCTGAGAGGGGGACAGACAGTGTCTTATAGGTTTGGGACTCTTGGTAGGACCAATGGATGAACCCGTACTGAAGGACATTGGGGGATGCAAATCATACTGTATAGGCCATTATATATGTGTGTATCTATATCTATATAATCTAACTGTCTGTCTGTCTATCTATCTAATCTATCTATCTATTAAATTGGGTGGGAGTTTGGGGGCAATGTGGAGAGAGGAACAATCCAAATGTTATCAAACTATATTATATGAAAAACACAAAAATTTAATTTAAAAAGGGTACAGTGGTGCACACCTTTAACTCAGTAGTTGAGAGGCAGAGGCAGGTGGATCTTTGTGAGACAGAGTCCAGTCTGGTCTCCATAGCAAGTTCTAAGCCATATGAGGCTACAGGGAGACTCTGTCTCAATGAAACAAAACAAAAGTAAACAAAAACAATGAACCCCCCTAAAAAACAAACCATAAAACAATGGGATTATGTGTGAGAATTCCATGTCATCATCTAGGCCAAGCAGAGGTCCTCAAATTCTTTATGTAGTTTTAAATTTTAATAACCTGGATTATTCAGATATGTGAGTGCTAAATTTATGTTACAAAACTTAGCATTTGAAAGGCTGAGGTTTTAAATTTGCTTCATAAATAGTTATTTTAGTAAATTAGATATATTTTATTTATTTATCAATTTATTGACTGAAGCAGAATCTTGTGTAGCAGAGGCTCGCCTCAAACTTATCATGTAGCTAAGGCTGACTTTGAACTCCTCATCATTCTACCTCTCCCACCCAAACTCTTGGACTACAAGTATGCACCACCACACTCAGTTTTTTTTTTTAAGTCTAAATTAATTTGTTTATTCACTTTGTGGTTCTGTGGATTGAACCAAGTGCTTCTTTCATGCAAGGCAAGTGTCTGACTGCTGAGCTACTCTTCCAGCTCTGATTTAATTTTTTTAAGCCACAGCACTTTCTGAGTGTCTCGCACAGGCGAGAGGATCAGTATCCTCTTTCTTGACCATATCATCACTTAGTAAAGCTTCATGAGACTCCTAGTGGGCATCACATCATTAGTGTCATGAATGGACTCAAAGCCTTGGTGATCACTGATAAAAATTTAGAATCATTTGTGAGAGTGACACAGCCCAGAACATCAGTTAGTTATATGGCATTTAGTAAGAAATTATTACCACACTAAAATTTTCATAATTGACTTTTCAACTGTAATTTGCTGTAATTGTATAGTGTTTATACTTCTGAAATATGAAAGCTCATACCTGCTCAGTCTTCTGCCTGCCATGTTGCTTACCATCAAGATGGTAAGCATGGCATTGCCTCAGTTGCCTCAGTCGGTCCTTGTCTATCTCCACAGTATTATCTTATCTTTTCTTTTCTTTTCTTTTTTTTTTTTTTTTTAGGCATGGTCTCTCTACAACACCAGATGGCCTGGAACTTACTCTGTAGACCAGGCTGGCCTTGTCACAGAGATCCACCTGCCTCTGCCTCCTGAGTGCTAGGATTAAAGGCATTGGCCACCACGCCCGGCTTAAAGACGGTTCTTAGTTGCCATGTGAGTGCTGGGAATTGGACCCGGGTCCTCTGCAAGAGCAGTCGGTGCTCTTAACTGCTGAGCCATCTCTCCAGCCCCTCCACAGAATTATCTTTAAGAGGGCTGTGCTGCAGAGGTTGTTGAACCACCTTAGAGGGTCAAGAAATCTGTGCTGATGGACAGGCCTGCCAAGATTTAGAAAATTCCTCGGCATGAGAATAAAGACTTCTACCTACTTGAGTGAGCTGGCAGCTGTTTTTTCTGCTCTGTGCTGGAACTAAATGCTTTGCATGTTTCTGGAAGCTTGGAGGGGAGGAACTCAGCAACTGTGTACAGGGATCCTGGATACTACACACAAACTGTGCTATGTTTCAGTGAAGTATCATGGGAGAATAAGTTAATAGTGAATGTCTACAAAATGTTTGCAGGCTATGACTAGGTTTCACATTTGTGCATTCACCTAATTTTGGGTTTATTTTTAAAAACACATCCCTCCTCTGGGAGAAAAATAGCCTTCACCAAGGACATGATGCTTTGTGAGCAGAGTGTGGCTCTGTTTCAGCCCCAACCCAGCTTCTAGATTGGGTGTCCTTGCAGGCCATCTGTACAGTGCACGTGGCCACCACTGCTGCCGTCTGCTCTTACTGCCTTTCAAGACACAAATGACACAGCTCATCAGACTCAGTCTAGCTGGTTCATAAGACTAGTTTGGACAGGTTATGGTCCACTGGCTGGACTATGGCCCATTACTTGCTTTAAAAAAACTAATCAACTTGGAGGACTAACTCACGGCTGATGCCACAAGCTTGCATCCTCTAGAGCTTAAGAGATGTTATAAGCCACAGTAAGACCTTGTCATCTTTTACAGAAAAAACGTAATTCATGGCTTAGCATACCATCCAAACATCTGTGTCTATACCAAAGTAACCTACCATAACAATTAGTACTGTTTAAATACCTATATATCTAATTGCTTGTGCTTCATTAGTAGGATTGAAAAGTTATTCCTGAACAAACTGTCAGCCAATGAAAAGAAATAGCCAGAACTGGTCAGAGTCAGTCCAAAAATGACCTCTCCAGAGAAAGTAGACTGTTTTGCTTCTCGCCTACTTGTGCCCCTTTTCTAAGCCTAGGGAACAATCTGTGGAAGAGGGGGCATGGTAGAATGTAAGGGCTGCGATTGGGGTGAATGGTGAAACTACAGCAATATAGACTCAACGCTTATTTGATCAACTTGATTGTATATACAAGCCCCTCCAGCTGGATGGTGGGAGCCTTGGGCTGTGTGGGTTTAGCTGCTTGCAAATTGGTTTTACATGAAGGATGCTTGTACTCATAAATTATTACTTATTGTTAAAAAATGAAATAAAAGAAAGTAAAAAAATATGATGAGGGGGCTGGAGAGATGGCCTAGCAGTTAAGAGCGCCGACTGCTCTTGCAGAGGCCCCGGGTTCGATCCCCAGCACCCACATGGTGGCCGAGAACCATCTGAAACTCCAATTCCAGGAGAACTCCAGTTCCAGGGGAATCTGACACCCTCTCTGACCTCTGCGGCATTGCACGACACGGGTGCACAAACTCGCATGCAGACAGTACATTCATACACATACAGAAATAAATAAAATTAATAAAAAAAGAAACAAAATAAAAAATGTCAGGAAATTAAAAAAATATGATGAAAAGTAAAAAAAATAAAAAAATAAAAAATAATCAAATAGATTACTTTGCCTTTTAAGGAGGGAACAGGAAGAGAGAAGAATCCAAATGTCCTTAGTATTATTTAGAAACAATAGAACTCAACTTCTGTCTTCTGTGGCTCTATTAAAGACATTTTATTAATATGTTTTGCCCTTTCCCCAGAGCAGTTGAATATATCACATGTCACAAGACCAAATTACATTTATTCCCAATAATTTAAAGTCAGAATTTCAGCCCAGAGAAGCCAGAAAGGAAGAAATGATTTCTTACCACTTTCTTTTTTTTTTTTTTTAAATTAGTTTTTATTGATGCTTTGTGCATTTCATACATTTTTTCCAATTCAGTTCAGGCTTATTTCCCTTTCCCTCCCCCCCCACCCCATCCCAGATCATGCATTCTGCCATAACTGTCCTGCATCTTTCTCTCAGGTTTTTTTTTTTTTTCATTTTTAGCTATAAGTGATAATCCATGAGTACAAGCATCCTTCATGCAAAACCTATCTGCAGGCTGTTGTGCCCAAACACCTACAGCCCCACCATCCAGTGGGGGGTGACAGGTTGTTTGTTCAATCAAGTTGATCAAATGAGTGTCCAGACTACATTGCTGTAGTTTCACCATTCACCCCAATCGCAGCCCTTACATTCTACCACGCCCCCTCTTCCGCAGGTTGTTCCCTAGGCTTAGAAAAGGGGCACAGGTGGATGAGAGGTAAAACAGTCCACTCTCTCTGGAGCTGTTGACTTGGACTCTGGTCAATTCTGGCTGTTTCCTTTCATGGGCTGACAGTTTGTCCAGGAATAACCTTTCGATCCTACTAATGAAGAACCACTTTCTAAATGAGTTGCATGGTTTCCTCATGGGGCCATGGCCCTTTAGACTAAGAGAGTACACACATTTACCCAGCGATTCAAAAATAGCTCTGAAATTGTACCTGGCTTTGATTAGAGATTAAACAATTTTCTCTGGCTTTGATTAGAGATTAAACAATTCCCAACGAATGGTGAAAGCAAGAGGAGGCGTGTATCCTCCCCATGTCTGAACAGACGGGCTATGGGAACTGAAGGAACAGTTGATAGACATACATACCCATAGTATTGACACTTATTGGCGTAAAGAGAATTCTGAAAATCTAATTGGCCTTGATGATGAAGAGACAATCATTTGGCTTAGTTATTCTAACTTAAATAGGAGGAAAAGTTGTTCCCTAGTTTCAGAAAGAATTTTAGAAATATCCTGGCACTTCCTGTAATTGCACTGTTAATTTTAGCCAAAAATGACAAGTCAGGAAGTCTTCATTTGCTTTTATGCCATTTCTGGAATAGTAAATGGTGCCTTTCCTTTCTCAGTCAGAAACTCAAGCACACCTTCCAGTCCATCATAATTTAATGTAACAGTTATCTCCTTTCAGCCTTGTTCTCATCTTCACAGCCTGTGATCCTAATCTGAGCTCACCCAGAGAAATGAGTAGGGACAACTGCTTTTTCATGTAACTTTGCTTTTGGAATTCAGAAAGGCTCCAATTTTATCTTCGATAGGCAGCAGACTCCATCAGTGGCCTGACTAGATTCACCTCACTCCTGTCCTAGCTGGCTGACAGTGTTCTTGCAGGGCCGCTATTCTGTCTGATGACCTCCTCTCATCCTGTGATTGGACTGAGACAGAACTTTCCAATTTCACACCACTGGGAGTCAATTGGTGATGGATGAGGGGTGGGGGTTAAATATCACAGGTCTCTCCCTTCTTCGCAGGACAACTAAGAAGCACTCTCTAGACTGTTTTTTTTTTCAAGACCTTCAGAGATGGCTGCTAACTGAAATAGCCCAGGAAGTTAAAATTTGTCTTCAGATAAACAGTGGGTGATTTTTTTTTTTTTTGTCTTTTTGAGACAGGGTCTCTCTGTAGCTCCAGCTGTCCTGGAGCTCACTCTGAGTGCTAGGATTAAAGGCATGCAGCACCACGCCCGGCAACAGTGGGTGGATGATTTTTATAAATATAATTTAAATATTGAGTAGAATACTCTAGCACTCAAATATTACATGTTGCTCAACAGAAATTAAAATTTAAGAAAGCATCTTATAATTTTATTTGCTAAATTTAGCAACCTTACCACATAGGGCTTATGCCCAGTGGCTCACTGTAGGCTACTGACACTGGAGTCTATTTGGGTATCACTGTTAGGTCATTTCACCTTTCTTCTAGAGATGCTTCTTGAGTTCCCTCCTGCCGTACATCAGGTGCCCTAGAAATGCAACCTAACAAAGAAAATCTTACACAGTGATCTGTAGAGGACTGTTAAGGAGGATCTGTGAGCATGCAGAGGGGGTAGCAGAGGCAAGAAGTTGAGCAAAGTTGTGGTACAACTCTGCTTGAATTCAGATCCCCGTGATTTCATGGGGAGCCCCAGAACGTGATCAATATCCTGGAGTGGAGTTGTCAGATCTTGAGTTTGAATGGATCAGTCTTTGTTGCCGTTCATGCATACATTATTCAGCCTCTGATGGTGGTCCACTTAGTGTACAAGGAAAAGGAGTGTCCACAAGGTCCCAGCGTCATCTGGCACCCCAGACCACTTACCTTCACATTCTTGTCTTGGGCTTTGTTCCTAAGAAAGCTGAGTGTCAAATTCGAAAATCCCAGTGAAATCCTTGACTTGATAGCTTCTAATTCTCCCAAAGTACCCATTTCCTGAATGACTAAATTCTGTGATTTCTGTGAGATCTGCAGGCAAAGTTTACTTGAAATACTTGTATGGCCAATGAGGAGCTGGAGAGATGGCTCAGCGGGTAAAGTGTCCCCTGCACAAGTATGAGGACCAGTGTTGGGGACCCAGTAGGCACCTAAAAGAAGAATTGGGAAGGCGTCTATCTGTAATCACAGAACTGTAGAGGAGGAGATGGGCAGATCCCCGGAGGTCACTCACCAGCCTACCTAGTCACATCAGTAAGCTCCAGGCTCAGTGACAGAGACTGTCTCAAAAAAAAAAATTAGTGGAGAACAATCGAGAAAGATACTTATTGCTAACCTCTGGCTTCTTTACACATGTACACACATGTGCATGGGCACCTACATGCCATGTGAACACACCCACATTAGTACATACATAGCACCACATATTCATACACACAACAATGTCCAATAAATAGATGTTAAGTTGAATTGCACATAGAACCAAAGGTGATGTAGCAATGATTTAAACATTAGTAAAAACTACATGGTTGATTAGTAGATACAGAGATGTAATAAACTAGGCACTCAATTAGGTCACTCATTTTTTTTTTTTTTTGGTCTTTTTGAGACAGGATCTTCCTGTAGCCCCAGCTGTCCTGGAACTAGCTCTGTAGACCAGGCTGGCCTTGAACTCACAAAGATCTGCTCTGCCTCTGCCTCCCAAGTGCTAGGACTAAAGGCGTGTGCTAGGTCACTCATTTTTTTTTCTTTTTCTTTTTTTTTGGTCTTTTCGAGACAGGGTCTCCCTGTAGTCCCAGCTGTCCTGGAACTCACTCTGTAGACCAGGCTGGCCTTGAACTCACAAAGATCTGCCTGCCTCTGCCTCCCAAGTGCTAGGATTAAAGGCGTGAGCCACCATGCCCGGCGCTAGGTCACTCATTTTTAAAAACTCACTGCATTTATGTCTCAAAAACATCTTGGAGCTGGTCCCAACCTTATAAGACTCTCAATGCATCAACAAAGTCCAGGAACTCAGGGAGTCTTGCTGAGTGTCATCAAAGCACAGATGGCACAAAGAAAGAGATGGAAGCTGAGGGGTGATGAGAGATCTGCTTTCCCCATGCATTGCCCCTGCTGGATGTAGGCAGAACACTTGGTCCAGGAAATATGTTGCACTAAGGCTCACTTGTCAAAGCTACTGTTGCTTAGCTCTCCAAAATCTGCTTCACCCCAAGGTGTCCCCTAACACTGACTGACACAGTTTTGTGAGCACCAGATCTTCAGAGGCCAGATAAGGACAAGAGAAATAACAGCTGGGCCACGGGAGTCCTAAGTGTTGACATGTCCAGTTTAAGAAAGGACAGTGCAACCCAGGTATGGCAATGCAGTGACAAAGGGCAGGGGACACAGAATAAACTACACTTGGAGGAGCTCAGTGGACACTGGATCTCGTCAGACATGAAGCAATGATCAGAGTTCCAGGCATGGGAACCAGAGCAACAACATAAATAATGTGCCCCTGAGTCTATCATGCAATCCTTGAAGACAGGATTACTCCTGGATGCAGCTAGTCCAACACCTTGGGTAAAAGAATAGAGGCAAGATTCAAGGAAATCACTTTGAATTTAATATATATGAATATAAACCAGCATTTAATATATGTGTTATATATATGTATATATATATGTATATATACGTATATATATGTATGTATATATATATGTATATGTATACATATATATACATATATATATACATACATATATATACATATATATATATATATATATAAAGAATATTTAGTGTTTTCAAATTCAAGGTGGGGTATGTGTATACATTCAGCCAAATCCTGAGTAGTCAGAGGCAGTAAGCAAGCTTCTAGTTCAGGGGCCTGGTGATGATGGGAGTGGGTGAGGGGCTGGACAAAATGTATAAGCAAAAGCAAATGCTCAACAACTTTGGAAAACTCTTCAGTATCCATAATAGCTAAACATTTGTCTACTGTATTTTTCTATATGTGAGTTTAGCTTTGGTTTTAGAGGTAGAAAGAATCTCACTATGTAGCCCAGGTTGGCTGTGAACTCCCGATCCTGCCTCAGCCTCTCAAGTGCTGGGATTGCAGATATGTACCAGGACATATTCAGTTCCACACCTCCCTTAACGTCCAACAGATACACATGCATATATATGTTTTGTAAGATTATATAGGAGAGCATAGCAGCTTTATTAATGATAGTCTCAAACTGAGATGACCTGAATATTCATCAACAGTAGAATGGATAATAGAATACTACTCAACAATAGAAGTACATAAGCATAGGTCACAACGTGTCTCTCATATGCAAAACACTGAGTGAAAGACTCCAGACACCATATAGTCTGGGTTTGCATTATTCAGGATTCTGTAACTAGAATTCTTACCTGAGACAAATCAATTCACTAAGTCAAACATTAAATCTAGGTAGGGAAAAATCCACTATTGAACAAATTCACCTATGTCTTAACTTTGTCGAGGGCAAGTCCTTCTGTCATTGCTTTCTATAGAGCAGGCAAAGAGGGATGGGAACCTGAAGTTTGGTAGAGTTAGTATTGATTTTTAGAGTGTGACAAGACAATCATCCATCTTGTTCCAGCTCCCTCCACCCTCCAATAGATATACCTACTGTTTCCTTCCTAATAGGTCATCTTAGGAATGCATATAGATCCCCTGTTCCAGTAATGAACTCCGGAAAACTGCACAAGTAGACATACAGATTTTTCTTTGGTCTTTTTGAGACAGTCTCCTTGTAGCCCCAGCTGGCCTGGAGTTCACTATGTAGACCAGGTAGCCTTGATCTCACAGAGTCTGCCTATCTCCGCCTCCCTAGTGCTGGGATTAAAGGAGTGTATCACCACACCTGGCTCAGCTTTTTAAATTTAAATTCTCAACTTTAACTTTTCATGGGTTCACATCAAAAGCTTGCACTGAGTAAGGGGACATTCTATCAGGCAGCTTCTCCTGGGCTCATTCACTGTGGTGCTGATGAATGAGTCCTACAATACTAAATCAGTAGGCTCTTTCAGCCTGATGGGAGCGTAGGCAGTGTTCTAGGAGTGGATGATCTCCTAGTGCTCAGACCACCACATTTCTACTTTCCTTTCATTCTTTATTCCTTAAAGTCAATTTCTCAGAGTAATCCCTACATATGAATTTATATATTTTTTTCATGCCTGAGTTCTGAGCTGTGCCTCCTGTCTAATCTGAGCATCATCAACTGTCAAATTCCCAAGTTAGACAGTGATAGGACGAGCCTCAAAATTCTCAGACTAGTCTGAACCTTCATTTGAAACACGAGCCTCCACATCCATTTTAGCCCAGTCACCCATCAAATCTGCTTTGTGGTAGCTAACACTACGGCTGGCTCAGAGTGTTGCTCCTTCCGTTTCCTCTGCTGTCCACCTCCTGGCAGCAATGCCAGAAGCCAGTGAAATGGCCAAATAATGGTAGACAAGTAGAGAGAAATGGAGGTAGAAGCCAGGGAGCTGAATCATGAGCCTTTGAAGATGAAGACAGGAATGAACAAGAGGTTTCCTGAGCAGACTGGAAGGGGAAGAAGGCTCCAGTTGGCTGTAAGTACCCAAGTGATCCACGGGGAGACACTACAGGATTCATTGGTCTTGGCAGGATTATAAAGGCTGCAGTTTCACTTGAATAAACTCTTCTTGAACACCGTCTCCAGTGCATTTCCTCAAATTTGTTTTCTCAGTGTGTTCAGAATTCATTCCTTTTTGGGTCTCCTGCTGCTCGAAGCAAGTAAGAACCCCTTGGGATCGCATCTCTCAGTGTAAAGTAAACACAAGCCTTTTGGGGCCAGCTGAGTCAGAAGGAAAATGAGGCCAAAGAATGAATAAGACACAAAGCAAAAGCCCCCTCAGACCCTGCTTTCTTCTCTGGCTGAGCAAATGGATAGACTGTGCTGTGTCTACTTTCCTCAGCTGCCAGGAGTCTTTGTATATATATTCTTACATTTTATTACACTTTTGTTTTCAAAGTCTTTCTGTTCAGAACCATTGTGTCTCTCTTTCACTGTTGTTAGTCCTATCACTAAGATTAGATGGGATGTGAAGAAGATGTAGAGTCTGCCCTATGGCCCTTCTCATTTCAACGATGGTTTAATAAACATCAAAACACAGTACTGCCATCAACAGATGATTTTATAAAAGATTACAGCTTCAGGTTCACTTCTAGCATCTTAGAACTTGACAAATGATTTTAATAATAAAAAAACCCTCCAACCTGCCCTCAGGTCTCTCTAAGGATTCAAGAAGCTCCAGACAGATCCTTCTAGAGCTGCACCACTCAGCCACAGCAGGGATTCAGGTCTTAGCCCTGCTCTGGCTGAACGCATTGTTCTTCTAAGTCAACATGTCTTCGCTTCTATCACGGCAAAAGGCTGAGGCCTATCACAGTGAGCCCCCTTCCTCACAATCCCCTCATGTGTCATATACAATCTAATATCTGGAGTCCTCTTCAAAGGCTGGACATCTAGGTCTTGAGCCATTTCTGACCCAGGGCAGATTGGCCATGATTCACTGCAGGAGAGTAGAAACTTCCTTACCTTCGTAGGTTCTGGTGCTGGGCCTGAGCAGTACATGGACACAAGGTAGGTTAATAAAAGAAAAGCATACAATTTTATTTAGTATTTGTAGACGTACATGGGAAGAACAATAATGACGCAAAGGACTGAGAACTTATTTCTATAAACAAGGAAGTTGATACATGTATAGAGAAAAGCAAGATAAAGTGGGAGAATAATTAGAAAGTACATTGGGAGGCAGTTGAAGGAGGACCTCCCTGATTATGAAGCAAGTTTGAAGCTGCCTGGGCTACTTCAGACCTTGTTTCAAAAACAACAAAAAACAAACAACATACCTAGGAACTGATAAGTAAGGGGGCTTTTTGTAGCTTTGTTTCTACAGACCCATTTCTGTCCAGACTCCAATCTCTGGGAGTGAGAACGTCCCTCTGTCTGTTGCAGTGAAGGTGTTTTCATGAGTGAAATGAAAGAGAGACAGGCCTTCTTGCACCTGCTGTTTCTCAAGTTGCTTCATCTAAAAATGTGTTATTTTGACAAATTTCAGAACCAGTCCATTCATCACCAAAGGCAGGTGGTTGGCTTGGTTATCCTGGCTAACTGTTGCTTCACTCTGACTGCTTTGCAACAGGTACACCTACCCTCATCTTTGTTATTGGAATCCTTCTTTTGGTTGCTGTTGTTGTTTCCTTTTTTTCTTTTCTTTTTTTTTTTTTTTTTTTTTTTTTGAGATACATGGAATGAACCCAGGGCTAATGGGATACTTCTCCAGCTGAGTTGTTTCCTTAGACCTTCAATTCCCTTTTGTGTAAACTCTCATCTGTATAAGATTTGGGCTTGAGAACAAGAAGTGAGTAGTTTGGTTTCATTTACATCCTAATACCTAGAAGTGTGTCTTGGCAAGTGGTTTTAAAAGAATAAAATAGTATTAGAAAATATTTTTAAATTTATTCTTAAAATATACTAAGAAAAGAGAAAAGCGCGGAAGTTATTATGAATAAAAAAAAAATAGAACATGAAAAAAAATTTCCATTCAATGAATTAGTTTCAGCTTGTCCCCTGGTGGCAACTTGTTGGAATTGCAACCAAAGTGGGAGATTAGAAAGCCCCTAAGCAGGCATATTGTTTTGGTAGAAGTGTTACATATGGAAATAAAGGTATATTTAAAGAGTTCTCATATGCCCCAGAGATAGTTTGTACTTTCATTTCTTTCTTCAAATCCCATATCACTCAGTTCCACAGAATCCTTGAAAAGAGATAACAGGTATTATATAAAAATGATGTGCTTGGAGACCGGAGAGATGAGCTCACCTCAGAAAACTTCCCATGTGCTGACTGGGAAGGATTTAGCGAATAAATGGTATTTTAATTCACAACATCCCAGAAAAAGAAACAGTTTGGGCAACACGAAATCAATATTTCTAGGATGAAAGCTATTTTTCTTGGGATTTCATAGACCATAAAGTCTGTCTCATGAAATTTCTCAGTCCCACCATTTCTATCACTACCCAGTTTCCTCTGGTAAAAATTTTTTTATTTGAATGTATAAGATGGGAAATTTTGGAGCTGGAGATGTGGCTCATTGTTTAAGAGCACTAGTTGCTCTCATAGAGGACCAGAGTTCAATTCCCAGCACCCGCATGGCAGCTAACAACCATCTGTAACTCCAGTTTGAGGGGATCCAATTCCCTCTTCTGGCTTCTGTGGGCATTGCATAACACAGGTGCACTCACATACATGCAGGCAAAATACTTGTACATATAAAATAAAATTTATTATTACTATTTTTTGTCTTTTTGAGACAGGGTTTCACTGTAGTCCCAGATGGCCTGGAACTCACTATGTATACCATGCTGGCCTTGAACTCACAGAGATCTGCCCACCTCTGCCTCCTGAGTGCTGGGATTAAAGGTATGTGCCACCATGCCTTGCAATACAAATTTTAAAAATGGAAAATTTGGGGCTGGAGAGATGGCTCAGCAGCTAAGAGTGCCAACTGCTCTTGCAGAGGACCTGGGTTCAGTTCCCAGCACCCACATGGTGGCTAAGAACCGTCTTTAACTCTAGTTCCAGGGGATACCACACCCTCTTCTGACCTCCACAGCATTTAATGACACCGGTGCACCAACCTACATGCAGATAGTACACTCATATACATAAAAAAATAATAAATAAAAATAAAATAAAAAGGAAAATTTTGACTTAATGCATACTTTATGCCATAGGTTTTTATTTCTGTAAGGCTGAACCAGATGATTTAACAATTCCCATTTTACTAAATGTTCTAAAATTATTTTGACTTTCCCCCAAGTTCATGGTAAATTATCATTTTATCATGCTTTTATTAGAGTGCCTGTTTCACAGCTTGACAGAGCTGTGCACTTTGGATGACTATATCTTTCACTAACCTAATGATTAGTTGGTAGAATAAAAACCCATTCTGAATTTCGTTTTCATTTTACTGGTAAATTTGTTAAATGCTAATCTGAAATTTAGCTGAAAATAAGTACAATGCATTGTGCTGTATTGTTTAAGTAAAACTATCAGGTGCACAAATATTCCAACGTAGTAAAGTGTCTTGTCACCAAATCAAATACCAGTTATAGTATTGAGAAGTAGACAAAACAAACTCCTGTGCAATTATAGCATAAGATGGGATTATTGACTGCTGCTACTCCAGGTGATAAAGATGCAGAACAGACAGGTGGCATGTCTCTAGTCAGTAATTAAGAGAATGTACCACATCCAAGGTCAATTTGAAGCTATCAATCATACTTAAGGCTGTGTATCAATTACCATCAAGATATTCAAATCTATGACACATAGGGTCAAGATGGGAGATTGTTAACTGAAGATAAGATCATTACAGTGAAAAATAAAACATGCTTTTGACCCAGCTTTTATTTTTCTCATTACTTTCAGCAGCAAAGACAGAGAAAGCAAATTTTCTTTTTATTCCCTTCCAAATGACTACAAGTGATATTGGCTTATTAAAACAGCAACAGACATGTTACCTTGTTAATAGCAGTGTAGGTTGGGTCTTTAATCCTTTAAGATAAGGATATCTTTATAATTTAAAAAATATATCTGTTTCTTGTTTATGTGTTACTGATTTTGCAGATGGGATCTGAATAAGCTTTCTGTTTCCAAACAAATGTCCTCCGAATTGAGCAGAATAACACTATTTAAAGGCTACAAAAGAGATTTTTCTGGTATCAAATTTCCAGAAAGTCCAAACAAAACAACAGATGCTATGATAGTGAGTTTCTAAGTGACCCATGGAAAGAAACTGGTTGGTGACACAGCCAACACCCATCTTTTGAGTATAAAATGGATATAGCAAGTTTTATCTTTTCTGTCTTTCATTGACACCTTGAAGAAAGGGACTGGGTTGTTTGCCCCTCCCTCTAGCATTGTGCGAATGGTACTGAGATTTTCTGAGAACTTGAATCTTCCTTATGACACTGGAGGGGAATAAACATAGGAGCTATGAATTCAAGCCTTACTCCTAGCACACATCTCAGTCCATACATGAGAGTGGCCTATTCCTCATATATTGTCATTATCATGACTATGCTTTCCTAGTTTATAAATCCACAAAATATACAACTAGTTTAGAAATGTCAGAGTCATATATAGTAATCATCAACATACATTATCATAGGCTAATTTGAAGACTCAATCCCAGAAAAGGTGTGAGAAACAAAAGAGTTATGAGAATCAATTGGCAAGGAGTTCTCAGGACAGCGAGTAAGAGCCATGAATATTATGGCTCCAGGACACTTGCTCTCACAGCAGACTTGTGTGTGCTAGCACTCCAGTTGCCTAATGCTATATATTGAGTTGCTGGATAGGAGCTGTGGACCTCTTCGGGGCCATCTTCTCTGTTTGCCTGTCATACTCTAGTGCCATCCAAGGAACCCCGCCCCTTAAGTATCTTTGGAAACCAAGCACCTGCCACAAGCTGGATAGAAGGTTGTAGGTGTCAGAAACTGACCCAAAGAAATTTGGCTGCAACCTGCAGTCTCCTATCTAGGCCCCAGGACTGTGTCTCATGGGTTCCACTGAGAAACAGTAGGATTCGTGATGATGCGGGAGTCCCAGAGTTCAGCCCACACCTGATTGTCTATTTTGAAGAAGAAGGACTGACAAAATGAAATATTTATTTAAATTATTTGTAAAGAAGTATTCTTTTGGGGGGGGGCTGGAGAGATGGCTCGGTGGCTGAGAACAGCTACTGTTCTTCCAGAGGACCTGGATTCTATTCCTAGCACATGGTGACTAACAACCATCCATACCTGCAGTTCCTGGGGTATCTGATGCCTGCTTCTGACCTCCATAGCATTGCACAACACAGGTGCAGTTACATATGTGCAGGCAACATACACCACACACACACACACACAAAGTAACAAAGGAATATTTTTCACTGTACATTTCTGAATGTGTGCCTGTTTGTCTGTACACACACCATATGATGCAGGTGCCTGTGGAGGCCAGAAGAGAGCATCGCATCCCCTGGATTTACAGTTGGTTTTGAGGCACCTGATGTAAGTGTTGGGGACTGAACCTGGGTTCTCTGCAAGTGTGGCAAATGCAACTGCTAAGCCCTTTCTCCAGCTCCTTACATCGAAATTTTTTAAACAGTAGACATTGCACATCTGAATCAAAGGAGCAAGAAAGAAATGAAGAAGAGCTGTGTATCCCATTTGAACAAGAACATGTTTAACAAGGTCTAATCTACTGTGATGGCCTTGACAGGTACCAGGAGGGGCGAAAGCATCTGTATTTACAAGGTGACTGATGGTAGACTGTAGACCCTTTAAGTGTAAGAGCACTGTGGCTTCAACAAACATGTATGTGTGTGAATTAATAGAGAAGATTCAGTCTAGGTAGCTTAAAACTGAATTGTTCTTCGGTATGATGAAAACAGCTGTTATATAGATATCATCACTCCTGATCAGTTTCTATTCACTGTGCTCAAGCTTGTAGGTGACTGTAATGGTTTACTGGTTTGCCGCATATCTTTACCTTCACAGCTTTGACAGTGAAGTCATGTTTTCCCCACATGATCGAGGCTGAGGGTAGAAACTGGAGCCTTCTGCTTGGGTGTGAATGACTCCATTGTCTATCTCAGGAAACTGACCACTGCATGTGGACAGAGGGCATCATTCCTGTAGACAGGGTGTACTCACAGAAGTGACTATCCTGGGTCATTATAAAAGGAACGACTACCCTGGGGGTCAATATTCTTCCATTAAATGCAGTGATTTCAGGTAGAAGTGGTTTGAAGCAAGTCTTAGGAGGCAGAAGCTGAAGAGGGCTGCTGAGGGTCCAGCTGGTGGGAGACTTGCATCTGGTGTTTCAACTGGGAGACCTCCTATAAACCATGGAAGCACCTGCCAGAGACCAAAGAGGTGAAGAAACCCATCCAACCCAGAGAGCAGGGATGCTGGCTTAGGACCAGGCAGAGAAGTAAGACCTCCACCTTTCAAGACTTACCCTCTTGAGCCCACCTCTCCTCCATGGCAGGAGTTGGAGTTATGGGCAGAGGACGAAGGGCAGGTTCAAGTTAGGGGATGGAAGACAAAGGGCAAGAAACATATAGGCAGTATAAGACCAAATGAAGGTTCTGACTCCTTTCTGTTCTCCAGCATCAAGGGATATTTGAAACAAATGTTTAGAGCTTTAAAGTTCTTACTATACCAGAATAATAAGTTTACAGACAGTTTCTACCCCAACCCTTCCTTGTTTTTATATTCTTAGCAATTCAAGAAATATGACAAATTATTCAAGGAAATCATTATAGGCAAAGTCTCAGATATGATAAACCCAGAGGGGACTCATCCCCACAGGGAATATATATATATATAATTAGTATATATATATATATATTTATATATATGGTATTGTGCATCTTGTCTGCTTTGATCCTTGCATTTCTTTTTTTTAATATTTTCATTTTGTACTGGATCTTGCTAACTCTTTTTTATTTTTAATTAATTAATTAATTAATTTTTTATGTGTATGAATGTACTGTCTGCATGCAGGTCTGTGCACCTGTGTTGTGCAGTGCTGCGGAGGTCAGAAGAAGGTGTTGGATTCCCCTGGAACTGGAGTTAAAGATGGTTCTCAGCCACCATGTGGGTGCTGGGGATCGAACCCGGGTCCTCTGCAAGAGCAGTTGGTGCTCTTAACCACTAGGCTATCTCTCCAGCCCTGGTCCTTGCATTTCTATTAAAATATAATTTTTACTTTTTTGAATACTATGCATAAATATTGTTCATGTGGGAAAATGCTTGTTTTGTTCTTGTCAGATATATATATATATATATATATATATGACATCATAATTGTATGGAAACATTGATTATGAATGTTAATTATCTCAAAAGTCATGTTGAGAAGCTATAATTAGTTTCGAAGGGCATGGTCTAATATTGGCAAAAGGGGAAGATGTCCGCCTTCTAAATTTTTCAAAATACGTGAAAGTGGAAGTATGTGTATACTATATATGCACGTTTATACATACATGAGTATAAATACACACATATGCACACACATACACACCAACATATTAGAGACAGGAGACAGGTATTTCTAAATTTCAGGATTTAAATGTTATATATGATGCCTCCACATCCACCTCAATAAATAAATAGAGAAAAGACCGTCCATGCTAGCAGCTCAATTAGTGGCTGAGGAAATGTGGTACAAAGTGAAAAGCTTTCTTTCAGATCAGAAAGAGCACCATAGAAATGGAAATGGCAAGGGGAGAGAGAGACTGGAGAGCAGATGCGAGACCTAAGTGGGACCAACAGGCATTCCAGATGGAGAAGGGGAACAGATGGAAGGAAGTTAATCCCACTCATCACTGAAAACTTAGCCTGTTTGACAAAAGACTAGGTGTGCTGATAAAAGCACTCATGGATTTCCGAATGTGATTAATGAAAACAGACACATGAGGTAGCCTGTCCTAATAAATGAATTAAGGATGAGCAGTCAAATGCTTCCTTCCACCGAGCAGATGACAAGGATATTATTAGCATCAAGCTACAGTTCCATTCCTGTCACAGGCCAAGCTCATGTTCTGCTTCTTAACTTCCCAGATCTGAAGGAGAATCTGGCTTCTCCCTTATCTGGCTTCATGTTGTGCAGTAGATTAAAGAAGATGGCAGTCTTTACCCTCCTTACTGAGAGCGGACTAGATTCTCCTTTCCCTAGATTCTGAGTGGCACAATGTCTTCTTCCTCAGTAGAATGTGATGGGAGTGTTATTCCTGGTCTGTGAATGGGCTATATGTGTCTGTTTCCTGTGTACTAGAATGCTTGCCTGTGGGACACTAATTCTCAGAATGTAGCAGCCATGCTGGGAGGAAGCCCAAGTTGAAGGGAGAGGCCATGCACAGGTTTATCTGTGGACAGGTCTACTGAGGTTAGTGGTCAGAATCAGAATCCTCTTCTGTATGGACAAAGGGGGAAATTCTAGAGTGTATTGATTTCAATAAACCACCAAACTTCATTCCCTTGATCAAGGTCAGTGGGCTCTCTTAAGTAAAAGTAGCTAGTGGATTTTCCAAGAAGAGAATTGCTTTTCCTTCCTAGTTTACCCTTTATAATGGGATTGCATACAAACCCCTGGAGGCCTTTTAACAGCATTTAATCCTCTCCATTGTCAAGGACAAAACTGTATGCCTGGGTATAATAAAATGTTGGAGACAGGCAACAATGAGTGCTCTAGATTGCCAAAGATGTGGAAGATTGTTGGCCTGTGAGAACATGAAATGACCAATGACTGAATGATGGCTGTTAAGACATGAAATCTAAAACAAAAGAAGCAAACAACAAAACATTCCCAGGGAGCCTTGTGTTTACCATGTCTTTTATTTCCTGTATTCTGATACTTTGACATCTGGATCATGCTGACTGTGGAAGAAATGCACCTCCCAGAGTCAGCCAAGCCCTAAACCTAATGATGACTCCCTCACGAGAATATTTTTCAAATATGAACCAGTAATGCAGAGCTCCCTCCAATCACCTCTGTCTCAAGCTTTCCCACTCCAGGCTGCTGTCCACCTGGCCTAATCTGACAAGGGTCAAGTACAGGACAATCAAGGGCCAGAGAGCTCTCTATGTTGCAGAGCCCACTGAAGTTACTCAAAATTGTCAGTTCTAGCCTGGCTTACCTGGAGTCTGCCAACATTCTCCTTAATATCCACAGTAAAGGCTCTTGCCCAGTTTCCTTCTCTCCTGCATATGTCCAAACTTACTATTTCCTTGCCTGCTACCCCCATAGTGTTCTGTGCCCACCTCCTCTTGGGAACGGTCAGCAGCAAGCTGTCTTTTCAGTTGTCTGCTGGTCTATTGGCTTCAGATTTGCTACACTTCAGATTTGCCATTAACACAGTATGTTTTAAAGCAAACATGGATTTTGGAGGCAGACTTCACTTCTCTCTGTTGATTTGTTTCTTACAACACAGTTTCACTTTGTGGCTCAGGCTGGCCTTGAACTCATAGTCCTCCTTCTTCAGCCTTCCCAGTGCTGGGATTAGAGGCATGCACCACACCTGGTTTTATTTTTCTCTAGAGACTGATAGAGCTGTATTTTTTGGGATCATGCTGACAGGACAGCTCTGTCACTGATCGCTTTATTTTCATACTAACATGCTCTATGGCAGATCACACTTTCCAAAGATAGCCAAAACAGCATTTTTTCCTCCACAATGCTTTTGAATAATGTTCTTTTGTTTTCCCGTTTTTTTTTGACTTTTCAAGACAGGGTCTTCCTGAGCCCCACCTGTCCTGGAACTCACTCTGTAGACCAGGCTGGCCTTGAACTCACAAAGATCCGCCTGCCTCTGCCTCCCGAGTGCTAGGATTAGTGTGCACCACCACGCCCAGCTTGAATAATGGGTTTTTATATTTCCCACCCACAACTTGTGTCCTTCCTTTGATGCCTACAATTAGACTGTTCTATCTGTCCCTACAGTATCTCAGGGATTCAAGCTGCCTTCCATCTTAAATGCTGTCAGTCTCCACCTGTGTTTTCAAAGCTATTTCGGAGTGGAGCAGAACATAGAGAAGCTATGCCAGATTCTTAGCTATGTAAGCCAGGGATGAGCATGTCACTCCCTCACATTCCATTGGCCATGGTATTCACATGGCCCTATGCAATTGCAAGAGGGTCTGGGAAATGTAGTTCTGATAAACCTCATAATGTAATATTACACAAAGGAAGTAAGATACAAAATAAGAACTTTGATGTGTTTTCATTTATATAAAGTTTTTTTATACTTTTTTGTTTAATTGAAGTCATCTACTTGTAGATGACGACAGATACACAACTATTTGAGGTTTACAAATTACATCTTTGACAAGGGAAATGGTTTTGTAAGATGTATACAACTGCTATTAAAATGTAACTATATATTCTATATGACTGTAAATATTTTATACAACATACAAATAAAATATTTTTCTATTATATTTATTATGTTGAAACACAGTAGTTGTTTCCTGTTAGCTAATATAAATAACATAAATAAAACTGTCAAACAACAAGTTGGAAGTGCTGACAATTCTAGGCTTTAAGATTTAACTCATGCTGCAATTATACCCTTTCATGCGGTTTGGAATTATCCCAATATTTGTTCAGTAGATTAAAATGGATGAATACTGAAACACCATTTATAAGCCATTATTTTGTACTTTGCTAAAGTGATCTATATAATTGTCTTGTTAAGTTTGGCATAAAGGAAAAAAAAAACATTGCAGCATCTAGGTAAATAAAGTGTCAGACAACTCAGGACATTTCATCACTGAAAATAAAGGAAAGGGGGATAGGAAACACTGAAAAGGTCTGAATGAAATTTAAACAGTGGTAGTTTGCTTTTGGTGGCAGCAGCATGTGCATGCTTCAGTGGACAACAGGGGGGCAGTGCTCCTAGGGAAACAGGGCAGGAGAGCAAGAAGAGTGGGTGTTAGCATCCAACACTGATGTTACAAGTTTTGCAGCTGGGATCTTTCTTTGCATTTGCAGCAGAGAAACTCATGAGCTGATGACCAGTGATTTCTGCTACGGTGCCCAGAGAAAGATCCACAGGGTCAGTGTAAATGACTTCTAAAATGACATCCTGGGCATGGTGGTACACCAGCACCCCATCTTCTTCTGTACAGGTCAAAAACTTATTATCCTTGGAATTTAGGTGAGGAAGGCACTGCTTACAAAATTCATCTCCTGGTGATCCCACAGGGGCAAGGACAAGAATCACATAATGATAAGCAGTGTACATACAGTAGAAGTCCCCAGAATATAAGCTAGTATTGGGGTTGAAAAGTTTTTCTGCTGCAATCTCAAACCTGTATCTTCCATAAGGTGAATCCTGGTGTGGCTTTCCAGTATTGAACTCTGTGCTGCAGCTGAAGAAGATGCCTTCCAGTTTGCCACTGATGGGTGAGCCATGACTGCCACTGTTATCCTTGACAGAAGGCTGGTTACGATAAAAAATGGAAAATTTCAGCATACGTCCTGAAATCACTTTGGCCTTCTCCAACAGCTGTGTTAGATGAACTTCTGAGTAATCTGCTGTACAGAACTCTGTACTCTCACTCCATTCAGACACAACATAATCACCATTGACTTGTTTGGAGGCAGTCTGTACTGCTACCATATATTCAGTTCTTCGGCTCAAAAACCAGTGTCCATGAGCAGTCATTGGCAAAGGAACAGCTTTTGCCACTAATTTTGTTGGAACATCCTTGTGTTTGAATTTGTTAGAGATCTTGTTCTCTTTCTTGTTGAGGTCAATGAAATAGTGTATAATGTGGTCCTTTGATTTTGAATCCATTTCCCATGAAATCTTGAATGAGTCACAGGTAATATTGCTTATTTTGATGTTATGTGGAACAGGAAGTTCTTCCATTTCTGCTATGTCACTGTCTTGTGATTTGTTACCATGGCAGTGATTTATATGAAGTTTTAAAAATAGAGTGGTTATTTTGTTTTAGGAATTTACTATTGGGTGAGATGGTGACTGCAAGTCTGGGGTATTATTAATTATTATTATTATTATTATTATTATTATTTGGTCTTTTGGAGACAGTGTCCCCCTATAGCCCCAGCTGTCCTGGAAATTGCTATGTAGACCAGGCTGGCCATGAACTCACAAAGATCCGCCTACCTTTGCCTCCTGACTGCTGGAATAAAGGCGTATACACCATGCCTGGCCCAATGTTATTTTTCTTGAGCAGTTTCTGGGAACAGGTTCATTTGTGCTAGACTGTATATTTATGATATACATACCTGATGATTTGCATGTGATACTTCATATAACATTTTATTAATAAAATGATGGTATTTGGGAAGTGGAAAACCAACTCCTAAGCTCACTTTCAAGGGCAAAGTATTTTTTAGCTCTTACACTTTTTTACCTGTCAAAAAATTAAAAATAAGCACTTGGTTAGATGTTTTAGGAACATAAGGACCTGGAAGCACAGTGATTATTACAGCTGACAAACAAGTCCTCAGCTACTGGAGCGAGTGCATGCTTGTGTTGGTCTTCTGTGTTGATGGACTGGAAGAACTGGTCGATAACAGCAGCTAGACAGAAAGGAGGGTAAGAAAGAAGAGATTTCAGAGAAGTTGCTTTGTAAATCTTGACTTTGAGGACTTCAAGGTCAAATAAGATTATGTTTGTGTGTTTATACAATTAGGAGAGAGAAACACAGTATACAGAAATAACCAATAATGTAACAAAATATATCATTTACCTAACATTTATAGTAGGCCTAAATAATCTCCACTGAACACATTTAGCAAATGTACTCACTCCTAGTGCACACACCCCTCCCCAAAGAGGCACATTCTGATTAGTTTACAACTATGATATGCATCATTCTGATTTGTTTACAACTCCCATTTCACTCTACATGAGACTCCCAGTGACATGTGGAATTCCACTTCTTCAGGAAATACTGCTTGCATGCTACACAGCCTCTAATTGTATGACAATAACTAAATTTGAATTGATGATTGGCAGGTGGCAATAGTGAATGGACATCACTGTTTGGTGTACTATAACTTGTAAATGAGAAAAAATTTCCAATTTTAGAAATGTTTTTGAGGTACAGTGTGATGTTTTCACTCTTTTTTCCTTTTCATATAATATATTTTGATCACATTTAGACCCCCCTCTCTTATCTGCACCCCTCTTATAGCACCCACCAGGTTCCATGTACTCTGTTTTATATATATATATATATATATAATATATATTATTATTTTCCACTGAGTCAAGGTTGTGTCCCCAAATGTCCTTTGGGTCTTGTGCATGCTGTTGCTTATGTTGTGAGTTCCTATGTGTTACTTTCCAGTTGCTGGAAAACTGTTTCCTTGTAGTCAGCCACCACCTCTGTGATTCTTTTTTAATTATTTATTTATTTATTTATTTGTTTGTTTATATATATTTTTTTATCAAATCTAGACCCATGTCCACCACCCTATCCCCCCACCCCACCAGAGCTCATGCATTCTGCCAAATATGCTTCACTCTTTCTCAATATTCTCCATGTGGAAGTTGACTGTTTTGAGCAGAAGTTCACGTTTTCAGTCATTTCTTTGATGCAGTCCTTCTGTTGTTGTTCTTGTGTTTCGAATATGCACACTCCCCAGCTGCTTGACAAAAGCTCAGGGGCCATGCACAAGAAATACTTACAACTAGGTAAGTGCACTACATCCACAGATGAAGGATACCATTCATCATTTGTTTTTCTGGGACTGTGTTACTTTCACTCAGCATGATGTCCTCTAGCTCCAGCCATTTCCTAAAAAGCTCATGAGGTCATCTTTCTTTACTGGCTTCATAGACTCCATTGTGTAGATGTACCACATTTTCTCCTATCCACTCACAGTTGAGGGACATTTGGGTTGGTTTTTCAGCTCCGTGCTATTGTGAAGAGAGCTGAAATAAACATGGCCGTGCATGTATCTCTGTGGTGGCGTAAGTCTTGAGGGTACATGCCCAGGAGTGGTATGGCTGGGTCGGGTGGCAAGTTCATTCCAAGTCTTCCAAGGGTTCTCCACACTGCTTTCCATAGTGGCTGTATGAGTTTACATTCCCACCAGCAGTGGATGAGTGTTCCCCTTTCCCCACAACCTCTCCAGCACTTGGTATCATTTGTTTTCTTGATCCTAGCCAGTCTTATTGGAGTAAGATGATATCTTAAAGTGGTTTTGATTTGCATTTCCTTAATGATTAGTGATGTTGAACACTTCTTAAGGTGTTTATCAGACATCTCTAATTCCTCACTTGTGAAGTCTCTGTTCAGCTCTTTGCTCCATCTATTGAGTGGATCATTTGTTTTCTTTCTTCTTTGTTTTTTGAGTAGTTTATATATTCTGGAAATCAATGCTTTGTCAGATGTTTCTGTGGTGAAGATTTCCTTCCACTCTGTGGGATTTCTCTTTACTTCCTTATTGTTTCTTTTGATGTACAGAAGCTTTTGAGTTTAATGGGGTCCCATTTGTCAATCGACAAACTTAATTCTTGCACGGCTGCTGTCTGATTTAGGAAGTCTTCTCCTACACCTATGTCTTGATGTCTTGTAGTCTGCTGCCAACTTTTTCTTCTATCACCTTCAGAGTTTGGGGTTTCATGTTGAGGTCTTTGATCCATCTGGAGTTGACTTTTATACAGGGTGAGAGGTAGGGGTTTAATTTCATTCTTCTACAAGTGGTGATCCTGTTTTGCCAGCACTGCTTGCGGAAGATGCTGTCTTTTCTCCATTGTGTCTTCTTGGCCCTCTTTTCAAATATGAGATGGCTGAAATCGTATGTGCTCAGTTTTGTTCCGTTGGTCAACAGGTCTGTTTTTGTGCCAGTACCAGGCTGTTTTTATGACTATAGCCCTGTAGTATAGTTTGAAGTCTGGTATAGAGATTCCCCTCTGTGTAGCCCTTTTTAGTCAGGGTTGTTTTGGCTATTTGGGGTCTTTTGTTTTTCCAAATGAATTTAAGGACTTTTCTTTCCAAGCCTGTGAAGAAACTCTTGGGGATTGCGATTGCGTTAAATTTATACAAGAGTTTCAGTAGAATGGACATTTTTTTTAATTAATTTTTTAAAAAATTTTATTTTCATATGTGTATTAATGTACTGTCTGCATGTAGGTCTGTGCACCTGTGTCATGCAATACCGCGGAGGTCAGAAGAGGGTATCAGATTCCCCTGGAACTGGAGCTAAAGACAGTTTTCAACCACCATGTGGGTGCTGGGGATCAAACCCGGGTCCTCTGCAAGAGCAGTCGGCGCTCTTAACCACTAGGCCATCTCTCCAGCCCCCAGAATGGACATTTTTACAATGTTAATTTTCCCAATCCATGAGCATGGGAGGTTTTTCCATCTTCTGATGTCTTCTTCAATTTCTTTCTTTAAGGGTTTAAAAATTTTTGTTGTAGAGATCTTTGGTGTCTTTGGTTAGGTTTGTTCCTAGGTATTTTATTGTTTTTGAGGCTATTGTGAGTGGGAAGGTCTCCTTGAATTCTTTCTCCAGTTTCTTGTTGTTGGTGTAAAGAAAGGCCATTGATTTTTTTAGGTTAATTTTGTATCCTGCCACTTTGCTGAAGCTGTTAATCATTTCTAGGAGTTTTCTGGTGGAGTTTTTAGCATCCCTTAAGTAAACAATCATATCATTAGCAAATAGGGATAGCTTGACCTCCTCTTTTCCAATTAGTATTCCTTAATTTCCTTTTCTTGCCTTATTGCTCTAGCAAGTGATTCAATCACTATATAGAAGAGGAGTGGTGACAGGGGACAGCCTTGCCGAGTTCCTACCTTTAAAGGGGATGTTTTTGTTATTTCCCCATTTAGGATGATATTGGCTGTGGATTTCCTGTATATGGCTTTGATTACATTGACGAATGACCCCTCCAATCCAATTCCCTCTAGGACTTTAAGCATGAAGGGATGCTAGATTTTGTCAAAGGCTTTTTCAGCATCAATTGAGATGATGGTGTGGTTTTTGTCTTTCATTCCATTTATGTGTTTGATTATTTTTATTGATTTTTGTATGTTGAACCATCCCTGCATCTCTGGTATGAATCCAACTTGGTCATGGTGGATGATCTTCTTGATGTGGGTCTGTATGCGATTTGCCAGTATCCTGTTTAGAATTTTGGCATCTGTGTTCATTAGGGAGATGGGTCTATAATTCTCCTTTATAGTTGTATCTTTGCCTGGTTTTGGTAATAGAGTGATGCTGGCTTCATAGAAGGAATTTGGGAGAATTCCTTCTGTTTGTATCCTTCTAAACAATTTCAGTAATAATGGTTGTAGGTCTTTTTTAAATGTTTTATAGAATTCTGGTGTGAAACCATCTGGGCCTGGGCTTTTTTCAGTTGGGAGGTTTTTTATTACATCTTCAATTTCTTCATGTATTATGAGTCTGTTTAAGCTGTGGATCTCTTCTTGGTTGAGCTTTGGTGATTCCCATGATTTCAGATATTCATCCATTTCTTCTAGGTTTTCAAACTTGGTAGAGTATAGGTGTTTGAAGTGTTCCCATATGATTTTCTGGATATTTTCCTTGTCTGTTGTGATATTTCCCTTTTCATCACGGATTGTATTGATTTGGAGTTGTTCCTTCTTTCTTTTGGTTAACTGGGTTAGAGGTCTGTCTATCTTGTTTATTCTTTCAAAGAACCAACTTTTGGATTCATTGAATTTTTTTTTTGTATTGTTTTCTTTGTTTCTATTTCATTGATTTCTGCTCTGATTTTTGTTATTTCTTCCTGTCTGTTGCGTTTAGGGTTCATCTGTTGTTGCCTCTCAAGTGCTTTTAGCTGTAGTGTTAGATCATTCATTTGTGCTCTTTCTGTTTTTTTAATGTAGGCATCCAGGGCTATAAACTTCCCTCTTAGGACTGCTTTTAAGGTATCCCATAGGTTTTGTTGTGTTGTATTGTCATTGTCATTCAGTTCCAGGAATGCTTTTATTTCTTTCTTTATCTCTTCCTTGACCCATTCATTATTAAAGAGAGTGTTGTTTAGTCTCTATGTGTTCTTGTAGGCAGTAGGGCTTATCCTGGTGTTGTTGAGCTTTATTGCACTGTGGTCTGATAGAATGCATGAAATTATTTCAATCTTTTTGTATTTGTGGGGGAGTGGGGGATGGGGGGTGTTTATGCCTGTTTAGCCCATGCCATGATACTCTGTGCTTCAGGTGGTCCTGGGAAATCCCTCATCTAAGCTCTGTGCACTCAAGTCTCACAGTGGCAACAGGCCTACCTTTCATACCAGCTAGCAGCCCCCACAGCCACAGAAGAGGATTGAATCAAACCAAACAATCCGCCTGGCTGAAGTGCCCAGCTCCTACCTGTGCTTCAGGTGGTCCTGGGAAATCCCCGATCTAAGCTCTGTGCACTCAAATCTTTACTCTTAACTTTATTCAGGAACAATTTTGTCCATGTATCTACCTATAAACTGACTCAGTGGATCTTTGACATATGGGCTTGTTATCTGCAGTGATAAATCTTTGCCTTATATTAGGCAAACTTGCACTTAAATAATACAATGTTTCTCCTATGGATCCTGATACACACTGCCAATCTCTATTAGGGTGTGTAAGAGATACACGGGCTGAGCTGACTTCTTGAGCATTGCTTTGGTCTCACAGTTCTGGTGTTCCCTGGACTATCTACTCTATAGACATTACATTGGTACTGTGCCTGCAGCTCCAGAAAAGACTAGCTGGGATGCCAGTAACTATGTGCCTGCTTTCTCTTTGGAGGGATAACTAACCGTTATGCATGAGGTCACCCTCATCCCAAGTGGGAACAATTTCTTCTGGCTGAATAATGAACAGAAAAGAAGTGTACATTTGTGTAGAACTGGACACCTCCTGGTCCAACATTAAAATTATTTTATTTTATGTGGATGAGTGTATTATCTACATGTAAGTAAGTGAGGTTTAGGATTGGCTGAGAGAGATGACATCATTTTGTGCATATAAAGACGGACTGTAAACAATGAATCGAATATCCATTACCACCTGAGAGACTTCTGGGTCTGTTATTTTTCATGTGTGTGTAAGTTAAGCCCATCAAGCTTGTGATTGAGTGTTGAGTGCTAGCAGAATTGGTTGGAATGGGGTCCTCCTGTTGGACTTCCAACCTGGTAAGAGAGTATTGAGTTCCATAACAGGGTGGCGGGTGGCTTCCCAAGGCGAAGGGTCTGTGTTGGGCAAATGGCTGGGCCAGACCAGGCTGTGGCGTGAAGTCCTCTCAGCCAGGTGGCGTGCTGCATTTTTTTGCACCAGCTTCCAGCAGCTCCTCCCCCTTTTTCCTTTAATCCAGCAGGCGTGGTTTGCATCTCCAAGTGTGGGAGAGCACTCACTACAGGATGCATTTTCAGGAGAAGAACTGATCCCAAGAATATATAATTGAGATGAGTCAGTAGTTAAAGGCACCTCCTGCCAAGTTCGATGACCTTAGTTTGATCCCTGGGACCCACCAGGTGGAAGTTGTTCTCTGACCTCCACTCACATTCTGTGATATGAAGGCAAAAAAAAAAAAACTTTAAAAGAATATATAATGTAGAGCCGGGCATGGTGGCAAATACTTATAATCCCAACACTGAAGGGACTGAGGCAAAATAATCCTAAATTCAGGACCAGCTTGCTATATAGTAAGATCTTTTCTCAGGCAACACACACACACACACACACACACACACACACACACACACACACTAATCTTTTTAGAGACAGGATCTCCCAGCTGGCCTGGAACTTGCTTTGCAGACCTGACTGGCCTTGAACTCACAGAGATCCACCTGTCTCTGCCTCCTAAGTGCTGGGATTAAAGGTGTGCACCACCATGCCATTAATCTTTAATGGATGCTGCTGTCAAATGGTTAACAGACATATGCAAGGATATTATTAAATGTGCTAGTCATCATGGAAAATGCAAATTAACCTAACAATAAGACATTACACCTATAAAACTGAAAAACTGTTAGGAAAAAGAGGAGTACCTTCAATATAAACCTTGGGGAAGGGAGAATCTCATGAATTACTGATAGAAATTTGACAAGTACCAGCCCTCTAGGAAAGCAGCTTAAAGCTATTTATAGGGTCATAGAAGTAAAGGAGAGACAATTGCTCATCTTTTTATGTTTCTTTTCATTTTTGTCAAGTAACTGCATATGTGATAGTCTATGAAATCACACACTCCACTCATAAGGTGTGGAGCACCAAAGCCGAAGAATGATAGACTTTGTATTTCCAGCAGCTCTGATTGGGCCCTTAGAACTTTGCCTCCAGTATGTGGTGAAATGCAAATGAAGAGCTGCTGCGAAAGGACTGGAGGTCCCCATGAGTAAGCACTGGGGGAACCCCCTTTCCTTCATTTAGTGAGCTTTCTCTTTGGAGACTCAGGATTAGACCCTCCAAAGTCTTTGTCTGGAAAGGCAGAAGCCCATGATTTTTTCCAATAGAAATCTCCCAACAGACTGGGAAATTTCTAGCCATAACTTAGTGGTACCTTGTGCTTTCTGAGTGAAACTGGCTTTTGGGAGCCTTGGCAGACTTGCTCTTTGGGAGTTTCTATTGATTTTCAGCATGGTTGATAAAACAGAAATGAAAGACTCAAGTTCTCTTTTTATGATAGATATGACCAATTAGCTATAAATGTCAAGTATCCACAAGTTAATTAATTCCAGTTCATTTAACTACTGTAATTAGATTTTTTTCCCCTTCCAAACAAAGCAATAGTCTGCTTTCGAAGGTCACAGACTAATACAACAGTGACCGAGGCTGAAAGATCAGAACTTTGGATGAAAAGTGGTACCTGATCATTGATGCCTGTGGGGGAAACAGACCACACAGAATGAAAAATAATTGGCAGGCTGATTAATAGAGTTTTTTTTTTTAAATGTATACATAATACATCTTTGATTAATAGCACTGACGAAAACTTGAAATTAAGCCTGCAAAAAACGTTAAAAAAAAAAAAAGACAGCTTTCATTATTTTAAAAAGATTTAAAAAAATCTGACTGGAGTTTTGGGTCAGATGAGCCAACAGGAAGCCAGAATTCCAATTAGTGAGAAATGCCTCTTTTGTTTAAGGAAAGCAACTTAAAAGGGTATATTTAATTATATAAATCAATTCTCCAGGCATGTACTTGGTAGGGAGAGATTTAATCAAGGAGAGGCTCAATTATTTGTCATTATGAAACTTTAGAAAGCCTAAAGAGACTGGTAGGGATTACTAAGAGAAGAGTTTGTGGGGATATTTGAAAGAGAAAAGCTGCATGGATGGTAGCAGAAAGAATCAGAAGGATGCTCCCCAAGGAGCGAGTAAGGACAGAGTCAGAAAACTTAAAAAATGGAGATGGCTGTTTGTGGTGGTTTGAATGAGAAAGTCTCCCAGAGGCTCAGAAATTTTCTCTCCAGTTGGTGGTGCTGTTTTCAGAGATCTTAGCAAGTGTGGCCATGCTGGAGGAAGCGCATCACTGTTGGTGATGGGGGGCGTGGCTTAGAGAGCTCTTAAGCCTTGCCTGATCCAGTCCACTGCACTTCCGGTGCTGGCCTGAGGCTGTGAGTGTCTGCTTTCTGCTCCAGCTCTGGGTCCTCCGGCCACCATGTCTCCCCACAGTGATGGACTCTAATTCCCCTGGAACCATAAGCTCAAATAAACTCTCCCTTTTATAAATTCCATTGATCGTGGTGTCTTAACACAGCGATGGAAAGCAACAACATACTATTATTCAATTTTAATTTGTTTTCTACCCTTCCCTTTGCCACCAGTTTCCAAAAGCATTTGGTTAAACTCTTGTGAATGTAACTGACTTGGGACCATGATGATTTGTGAGTGAAAGAAGAGGTGCGAGTCTAGCTAACATGGGCTGAATAAAAGAAAAAAAAGATGGCTGGACAAGTATCAGAGGGGAAGAAAGCAAACAGACCATGTCAGTAGGCAGGGCACCTCTCCCACTGCTCAGGGTCTGTTTCTATGAGTGTGAACAACTGCTAGTTCAAACAGGATTTATTTCATACTGATTTATTCACTTATTCCCTTTATTTAAGTTTTCAAAATGATGAGTTTGTTCACTTGCCTTGTCCAATGGGTTCCAATAATTACTATGAGCTGATGCATTATTTAACTTCTTTTTGTTGTTGTTGTTGTTGTTTCTTTTTGAGACAGGGTCTCCCTATAGCTCTAGCTGTTCTGGAACTCACTACATAATCCAGGCTGGCCTTGAACTCACAAAGATCTGCCTGCCTCTGCCTTCCAAGTGCTAGGATTAAAGGCATGTACCACCACACCCGGCCTATTTAACTGTTTTTAAAATTATATGAGCTCATGTATTTAAACATTTACTATGTTTCAGTTCTTTTCAATTATTATTTTTATTACTGTTCATGTTGTCCCATCTCTGGACCAATGGGGATTCCTGGGAAGCAATGAGCCTTAAAGAGATTAAGCAGCAGACACTTGAGTTTCCTTATTTTTCTTCATGCTAAAGTTCTAGTAGCTAGTTCTTCCTCTCTCCTTCTTTCATCTCTTTATTTGAAAACTATGTCAGTTAGCCTTAATTCAAGCATTTTATTTACTTAAGAGAAATTCATGACTAATTTTTCCTTACCTAACTTTATGGAATGCCTACCATCATCTCATACTGAGCCAAGCAATGCTCCCTTCTCCAGAGACCAGAGTATTGACTTCAATTTTCTAATGTGTTTTGTTGTTAGTGGAAGCATTCTCAACCTTGTGTTCGTGATAGCATTCTAATGGGAGTTAGTAGGTCATATTAAACTCAGCAGAGTAATAGTGTGTTAACAGTAAAAGCTATAGTGAAAGTAATCAGTCTTCACAATTTGAGTTTTTCCCAAAGTGGCTTGATATAACTGATACACAGGGAACTTTGAACTGCTGAGAGTTTTCATGCTCAGTAATTGGGTCATGATCAGAGCGGGCAGAAAGGACCTATGATGACCTTGCTGGTCACACTATAATTATGACTAAAGTGATTAACAGCCAAGTAGAATTTTGGGGGGGGGTCTTTTTGAGACAGGGTCTTCTTGTAGCTCCACCTGGCCTGGAACTTGCTATGTAGACCAGGCTAGCCTTGAACTCACAGAGATCCATCTGCCTCTGCCTCCTGAGTGCTGGGATTAAAGGCGTGTGCCACCACACCTGGCTCAGCTGAGTAGAATTTTGTCCCTTCAAATGCAGGCTGTTTATAGATATGACTACCCAGGCCACATCCTGAGGTACCCTCAAGATGCCTCATATTTTGAGTTTCCAAAAAAAGTTCCTGTTAAGCTCTTTTTGGATTTTTCCTGTCTATCATGGCACTCACTGTGACAGATGACTGAGAAATCATTCTGAAGCAAAGTTCCTTGGGGTTCTGGGACCAGGGAGAGCATTGGGGGTTGTTGGTGCAGACTTGACTGTCTGTTCTAATCTTCTCTTATCTCTGGGGCACTGGGCGGGATACAAGAGGGCATTTAAACTTCTCTCCTACTTGATGTGGAAAGTTGAGTCAGACAAATTTGAATAATGTAGTCCTTTTCATCTGCAGGGAGTTCATTCCAAAACCTTCCCTACATATCTAAATGACAGAGTACTGATCCCATGAGAGTACACTGTTTTCCCCCATACATAAAAGTCTAAACTTTAATCAACAAACCAGGCACAGTGTATTAGTTTATTTTCTCATCACTATACCCAAATATTTGACAAGAGGCTACTTAAGGGAGAAAGGATGTGTTTCTGCTCACAGTTTGAGGGGATACAGTCTATGATGTCAGGAAAGGCAGATTTCATAACCATGGGAGCTTGTGCCTGGGACAACTCCCATCTCTATGACTCAGGAAGCAGAGAAAGGAGCAGAGGGCACCCAGCTTCTTTCTTTTTCTCTTTTTACTCATCCCAGGATCCCAGCCCATGGATTAGTACTGCCCAGTACTAATTAGTACTGCAGAGCTGATCTTTCCCCTCAGTTAATTGTTTGGGGGTACCTCCTTATAGACACACCCAAATCTGTGCTTCACTAACACCTTTTGTGTTTCTCAATCAAGATAACAATAAAAAATAGCATTCACCTATGGTATGAGATTGATAACAATATTGAATAATTGAAGAATTATATGAATACACTGTAAAAAGTTGCGTGACTGGTGACTGTGGCTTCTCTCTTGAGTCAAGACAACTTAATATTTTCAGATTGTGATTGTCAACTTATAATTGAAACATTGGAAAGTGAAACCACAGAGAAGAGGGGAGGCCTGCTGTATTTGTATTAGTATTTGTTAATTATATGGGCTTAATAACATTGCCAGATACCCAGGAAGAAAGCTCTTTGTTTTACAGGACTGGGTGATATAAAGAGCTAGGTATGAACAGGGTGGACATGGGGACCAATAATGTCAATGAACAGTAATAAAAGTGTTAGGTGTGGTATTGTCTACTAATCTGTTGAGACACTTTAATGCATTCACACATAAAGATAAGATTTCTAAAGTTTCCTCCCCAAATTTCTAATGGTGCCTTTTCAGTATAATATTTGATGTGTTTCAAAAGCAAATTTGCTGCCTGGCATTTTTAAAATAGAATCTTGGCTTTGGGAATAGGAAGCAGAACATGAATAATTTGTTTCCTCCTATCGCCTTCCATTCTTCAACAACTGAATATGTTCAGTCATTAGCTCAATGCATTCCAGACTTCCTTTTGGGAGAGGAAAGCACCCATCAGTGCATGAGGTGGCTGTACCTCATGCTTCCTTTAGATTCCCGTTGAACTGACCACGATGAAAAGCACATTTTGGTAAACGATGTCTGTATCCTTTGCCATAAAAATTCAAGTTCCAGTTTCACCAACTCTGGTCCTCATGAATGTTATTATTCAAGTCCTCATAAAAAGAAATCATTGTACTATGTTTTTCAAGTAGACTCTGGCAAATGAATTGCATATGGTTTTGGGTATTCTCTAGGCAAGGAAATAGGCAGAGCATCTTGAATGCATTCGTCGGTAGGTAGGAGTTTTAGTCTGTTTTCTTTTGTAATAACTGAATGACGCAGACTGGAAAATTTAAAAAGGAATAAAGGTTTATTCAAATCATGGTTCTGGAGGCTGGAAGTTCATGATTGAGGGTCATCACCTGCTGAAGCCTTTCTTGCTTTTAGAGACTCTCTGCAGAGTCCCAAGATACTACAGGACATCGCATGAGGAGACAGAACAAGTTTCCTAGAGGGAGATCACATCTAAAACAAAGCAATCTATGATCTACTAACCGGAGGACCATTCCATTCAAAGAACAGATTCCTCATGGCCAATAGCCTCCAGATTCTCAAAGACCATTGGCATCTGATTGTCAATTGAGTTATCAACACGCGATATTTGAGGAACACATTCAATCCATAGCAGTGGACTCTGTTATATTTTTCTCTCCTGTTCTGGTTCTATTGCAAGTGTTGACTATCTGTGTGTCTTTGGTGAATGTACAGAGCTAGAAAATAACTAGAAGTACAGACCCACCTTATCATAAACATCTTTGTTTTTACTTCAAGTCTAAGCTATCGTGACCAAATAGCAAATATCTCCTACATTTTTTAGCTCTTACATTTTTTTTATTTTTGTATGTGTATGAGTGTACTGTCTACATGTAGGTTTGTGCACTCATGTCATGCAATGCCACAGAGGTCAGAAGAGGGTCTCGGATTCCCCTGGAACTGGAGTTCTCCTAGAATTAGAGTTACAGATGGTTCTTAACTGCCATGTGGGTGCTGGGGATCGAACCCGGGTCCTCTGCAAGAGCAGTCAGTACGGGGCTGGAGAGATGGCCTAGCGGTTAAGAGCGCCGACCGCTCTTGCAGAGGACCCGGGTTCGATCCCCAGCACCCACATGGCGGCTGAGAACCGTCTGAAACTCCAACTCCAGGAGAACTCCAGCTCCAGGGGAATCTGACGCCCACTTCTGACCTCCGCGGCATTGCACGACACGGGTGCACAGACCTGCATGCAGACAGCAAAAAATAAAATAAAAAGAGCAGTCAGTACTCTTTTTTTTAATTTTTTTTTATTAATTTTATTTATTCCTGTATGTGTATGAATGTACTGTCTGCATGCTAGTTTGTGCACCCGTGTCATGCAATGCCGCGGAGGTCAGAAGAGGGTATCGGATTCCCCTGGAACTGGAGTTCTCCTGGAATTGGAGTTTCAGACGGATCTCGGCCGCCATGTGGGTGCTGGGGATCGAACGCGGGTCCTCTGCAAGAGCGGTCGGTGCTCTTAACCGCTAGGCTATCCCTCCAGCCCCAAGCTCTTACATTTTTATGGTTTACACCAATAAAAGTTGATTTCCCGCTTCTTCCATGTGTGCATGAAGAGTCAGCTGGGAACCAACTGTGTCTGTGTGGTTCTCCCTGAAGGATCTGGCTGATCAGTGGCCATTATCTTGTTTATTTCCATTAACTATAGAAAAGCGAAGTAACTTGGATGGTTTCCCATCAATGACTAAATGCTCAGCTTAGGAGTGACACATCACTTGTGCTCCCAGCTCATGTACTAAAATTGTCTTGTGTTCTCCACCAACCAGAAAAACTCTAGAGAGTGTAATGTTAGTGCACGCCCAGAAAAAGGAAGAGAACAAGAAAGTACAATGAGCAGCGGTGATATCACCACAACTTGAGTTAAGCCTGTAAAGCTTAGGGCCTTCAATACTTGTGCTACATTCTATAGTTTTCAAAATGGTTTTATTCATACCACTTGTCTTATATGATTCTCCTGATAACCCTATAAAGTAGACTAGCAAGGTAATATTGTAATGTACATTTTAGGGATAGGAAAAGCAAGATTCATAGATTAAGTGATTTCTCTCAAGATAATGGGCTGACGATGGTACAGGAACTAGAAATCAAGTTCCAGACGGATACATGATGTTTTGTACCCTGCTCAGTGCTAGGCTTGTCTCCCAATAAATACATGAACCGACACTTGAAAAAATTCCACAAATATCAAACCTGTATTTCCTTCCTAGGAAGCTCTTATAAAAATATTTCTACAGCACTTATTTTCCACATTGTGCTAATTAATCACAGAGTAAGTTTATGTTGTTATGTTTCTTTTTTTTTTATTTTTATGACTGTTATGGCTGCATGTATGTAAGCGTACCTGTGTCATGCAGTGCTCATGGAGGACAGAAGAGAGCATCGATGAATCCCATGGAACTAAAGTTACAGATGTTGCTAGCCTCCACGTGGTTGCTAAGATTTGAACCCAGTTCTTCTGCAAGAACAGCCAATGCTCTGAATCAGTGAACTATCTCTCTAGCCCCCACATAACTTCTTGAATCTGTCAGTGTAATGCATAGATTTCTTTTTTTTATTAATTTTTTTTATTTTTTTTTTATTTATTTCTGTATGTGTATGAATGTATTGCCTGCATGCAAGTTTGTGCACCCGTGTCGTGCAATGCCGCGGAGGTCAGAAGTGGGCGTCGGATTCCCCTGGAGCTGGAGTTCTCCTGGAGTTGGAGTCTCAGACGGTTCTCAGCCGCCATGTGGGTGCTGGGGATCGAACCCGGGTCCTCTGCAAGAGCGGTCGGCACTCTTAACCGCTAGGCCATCTCTCCAGCCCCGCATAGATTTCTTTTTTAAATAATTAAATGAGTTTCTTTTAAAAATATTTTATTTATTTCTATTTTATGCGTGTGAGTGTTTTGCCTGTATCATCCTACCTTGTAATGCCTGTTGAGGTCAAAGGAAGGCATTGGATCCCCTGGAACTGGAGTTAAAAATGGTTGTTAGCTGTCATGTGGGTGCTTGGAATTAAACCTGGGTCTTCTGCAAGAGCAGTCATTGCTCTTAACCGCTGAGCCATCTCTCCAGCCTCCAAATAATGAGTTTCTAAGTTTATGAAGTTCTCTTTCCCTGGCAACTTCCTCAGTGGCCAGTAGAGTGACTAACTATCCTAATTTGTTCTAGTTAGTCTGTTAACTTGGTGCCTGGCACAAGGCTGCACTCATGTATTGAAGTGAATTGAATTGAAAGTCAAAGTAGTGACTGGAGAAAGACTTCTTCCCTTCCGTCTGGCGGCAGCCATCAGGTGAACGGACATGAGTGCCTACAAGTACATCCAGGAGCTGTGGAGGAAGAAGCAGCCAGACGTGATGTGCTTCTTGCTGCAACTCACTGCTGGAAGTACCGCCAGCTGTTGGTGCTGCATGGGGCGCCCCGCCCCACGGGGCCAGACCAAGTGCGCAGGCTGGGCTTCAAGGCCAAGCAAGGTTACGTCATATACAGGATTTGCGTTCGCCGGGGTGGCCACAAGCGCCCGGTTCCTAAGGGGGCCACCTACGGCAAGCCCATCCACCACGGCCTCAACCAGCTCAAGTTTGCCTGGAGCCTGAAATCCATGGCCGAGGAGAGAGCTGGACGCCACTGTGGGGCTCTGAGGGTCCTGAGTTTTTTTTTTTTTTTAATTAGTTTTTATTGATGCTTTGTGCATTTCATACATTTTTTCCAATTCAGTTCAGGCTTATTTCCCTCCCCCCCCCCATCCCAGATCATGCATTCTGCCATAACTGTCCTGCATCTTTCTCTCAGTTTTTTTTTTTTTCATTTTTAGCTATAAGTGATAATCCATGAGTACAAGCATCCTTCATGCAAAACCT
>VZQC01013118.1:703431-794324 GCA_009823505.1 Rhizomys pruinosus
GGGGGGGGGATACAGAAAGACATGAAACCTTTTCATCAAACCCCTGCAATTCAAATCTTAAAACTAACTATGGGAAAAGATTTGTTTGTTCCAACAGGACAAAACGTCACCAACTTAACGGCTGAGAAAGAAAAGATACAGGTTTGCATTGAGTAGGATGTACCAAAAAGTGGCAACGGAAAGGCTGACCCGTCTGAACATTCAAAGGAAGAAAAGCCTCAGATTGCCATAAACATCGAACCCCTCTGTGGATCCTACATGTAACAACTAGTTATAATGAGTCCTAATGAAACTTACCTTCTAGGTGCCACAAAGGTTCTGATATGAGAGACTTTCTTGCCTTCCCCCCCATAGAACAAGGAGAAATATGACGATGATGAGGTCGGTCCTGAGTTCTTACTGGGTTGGTGAAGATTCCACAAACAAATTCTTTGAGGTTATCCTCATTGATCTATTCCACAAAGCTATCAGAAGAAATCCTGACACCCAGTGGATCACAAACCAGTCCACAAGCACAGGGAGATGCCGGGACTGACATCTGCAGGCCGTGGCTTAGGAAAAGGCCAAAAGTTCCACCACACTATTGGTGGTTCCCGCCAAGCAGCCTGGAGGAGGCTCAACACTCTCCAGCTCCACCTTTACCGCTAATCTAAGTCATGTTTGTAAGAATCATACCCAATAAGCAATTTAGGACAGTCCTGTCTGCTTAAAGGTGTTATTTGTTTGTTAAATGAGTCTGCAGATTATTTCATGAATGTTTTGTAGAATTATAGCAGTTAAAGTGCAATAATGTTTGAAAGCAAGTGATGGTGTTTCTTGTTTCTAATAAGATAAACTTGCTGTCTTTGGTTTTTATTAGGGAGTTACATATGCAGTGTTGACATGTGTGAGTGTCATCGGTTTAGAGTACACTAAGGAGTGCTGAGCTAGCCTGTAGACTTTGCTTGGTGCATGTGCTAGAACCATGCAGTGTTCTGGTTTCAAGTGGCTGCTTGCTGGGGGTTTGCTAAGTTCAAACTTCGGATTGGAGTTTTAGAAACTTGAAGGTGTGATGGGCGGGTTTCCTAACCAGTGTCTTGATCCCGTGTAGGAAAGTGGTCAACTGCCGCCTATATTTCAGCCATTGCCTAGGTTTTCCATTTGTCTAACTGGCCTCTGAGAGGAAAGTGGTTCTAAAAGTGGCCCCATCTTTAGAAGAACCAAGTCTCCAAGCAGATTTGGGCCAGCTTATAGTTGGCTAAGTCTTCACGGTGCTCCTGAAGCATGCAGGGTGTGGGGTTAGAGTCTGTATGCTAAATGAGATTGGACATCAGGCAAGTTATTTCCCTAAGGTTTGTAAACTCGTGGTTAGGACTGACTTAATGCCAAGTGAGTTTACAAGGACTTTTGATCCAAGTATTTGTGACATAGCAAGTACGGTTGGCTATTGAGGATAGATGGGTCTGAGGCTGGTGTGTTGACCGTATTCACAGCTGGAAGGGAAAGGAACAGCAGTTGGTGGTTGTAGGAATTCACTGCTCGCAGTCTGACCTTGCATACTGTCCGCAGTCACTTTTCAAATTTGTGGTAAAAGTTCCTGGCATTTCTCAAGGGCCATCAGTTGGCTATACTACCATTGTTCTGTTAGTGTCATGTCTGGTGCACTACTGTTTCAGAGGGAATTTGAGAATGGAAAATTATAAGTGGAATTTTCCTTAGTACAAATCTGTTTGCTGTCTTCAAAATCTGATGCTTTCCTTAAACTGATTTTTATCTTGGTACTTTGAAAGGGTGAGTTGATTTCCAGAAAATACCCATAGCAGATTCAGTCTTAGACCTAAATAAAATTTCTATTTAACAACAACAAAAAAAAGAAAGTCAAAGTAGCAAAAATATGTTTCAATCATAGCTTTTCATCTGAGAATTGTGGGCATCCTATAAATTATTTAATTTTATGCTAAAATAAAAGATAATAAATTATACATGCCCTCTTATCCCCAAATAAAGTAAGCAAGTATATTTTTAAGGAATTGCCAGCCAGCACATCATTTTGAATTTTCACATCCAGTTTAAATGTTAATTTAAAGTAAAAAAAACCTATGCATGGCTGATTTTGGATGTAGCAGACACTGTTAATATCGAGAGAGAGAGAGAGAGAGAGAGAGAGAGAGAGAGAGAGAGAGAGAGAAGAAAATTCTCACAAGCTTCCATGGGCTTAGAACAGTTATTCCAAAGTCCAAATGTTTATTCTCCAACTTTCTGATGCTTTCCCTTGTTCCCTGAAATAATCACAGTGTTTATTCTTTCTGGGGAATATGACCAAACTCCTGTGTGGGTTTTCCAGTTTTTACTCTTACAACCAGGGCCAGAGCTTTTGCTTTTGATCTGTGGATTTGGGCAGAGGAAGGAGACTCATTCTTTATTGTGTCTTGAGCCTTTGAATGCCTCAGTCACTATAGCATATTGATTTTCTCAACTTCTTCAAATGAGAAAGTGCCTTTTGAATAGTAATAAGGTAGCCCTCTGCACACCTCTTGAATAACAATCTGTGTGCATCTGTGTTTGGAATAGTAATATCTTGAGTTTCTCTTGTAGCCTGCAGCATTATAGTATTTCCCACACTATCACCTAGAGAATTTCATGATACCCTTGGGTTGACCACATGCTAATTTATGGCTGCTTTTTCTTAAGTTGGGGGTTAAACTAAATTGTGCAAATAAAATGCCTGTGGCCATTTATCTACAAAGAGGATATGGAAGGAGAAGAAAACCCACATGATGCCCATTTTCCAATATCTGGCATTCTGGGAGTCTAGGTCCATTTGCATTGTATATTTACTGTTGAATAATTTTAGACATTTTTCCATTTAATTCCTGAGTAATCTTCAATTAGTAATGCCCCCCTAAAACTTGAGCCCTAGTTTGGAGTTATCCTCAGGGTGGTACCTCAAAGAGGACCACAATTAGCACGTACGATTCTTGCATAGAAATGGATAGCTGTGACCAAGGAAGAAACAGCTTGTCTATATTCCCTGCCATGAAACTGGTTGAGGCAAAGTTTGCTTTCCTAGATCTTCTGATAACCAGGCTCTGGTGTCTCTGAACATAACATGAAGAGAGGAAAAAATGAGGAAATCGTCTTTGTAGAAGATGCAACCAACATAGAATTTTCATTCAAAATGAGTCCTAGGAATCTAGAGCTGAACTGAATAATGAAGCCAAGCTCCACTTAGGGTCTTAATTTTGACCTTTAAACATTTTGAATCATCATTCAAATTGTTCCCAGCTGATTCCAAATCCAGATCCCAATCACTGGGGTGGGCCTCAGGTATCAGCCAATTACCCGGTAATTTCAAGAATACATGTGAGCCTGAAAGCAGTGAAAAGATTGCTTATTCTAAGTTCCTTTAAAAAAGGTTGTGAAAGTAGAATTCTGCAGGGGTGGGGGGCACACTGTCAGAGGAATATGGAAGTAGCTGCTGCCGAATATGGAATTTGTTCCCTGGCTCTGTGCTTCGCTTCTAATCTTTACAAGAATGCCAGGAAAAATATACTTACATTCTGACTAAACTTTTCTAATCTACCCAAATGCATCTCCATGGAGAACCCTGCTCTACCACCTATCCCATGATGATCCACGAATGTGTTCTTAAGAAGCTTATTAATGTTGCCCCACCTTGGCAGTGTGAACACGGTGATCCAGGACCTGAATTTGGGACACAGTCCTCCTTTGATTGGTCTTTGCTCTTCTTGGAACTTTGACTCTTTGCTCGTGAACATCTTCTGTGATTGGGCACCTGGCTGTGTTTGCCTGTGGTCAGTTCAGTAGTCCACCACCTTCCATTAGCTGTCTGTCTCAGTCTGCCTTGTGCTGCTAAGCAATTAAAAAAAATTTTTTTAATTTATTTTTTATGTGTATGAATGTACTGTCTGCATGTAGGTTTGTGCGCCCGCATTGTGCAATGCCTCGGAGGTCAGAAGAGGGTGTCAGATTCCCCTGGAACTGAAGTCAAAGATGGTTCTCAACCACCATGTGGGTGCTGGGGATCGAACCCAGGTCCTCTGCAAGAGTGGTCGGCACTCTTAACGCTAGGCCATCTCTCCAGCCCACCACTAGGCAATTTGTAAAGAAAAAAATACATTATTACAGTTTGGGAACTTGACATGTCCAAAGTTAAGTTCTGGTGAGAGAACTTGTGTTGAATCATCCATGGCAGAAGGCTGATGGGCAAGCAATCATGGGTGAAAGAAAGAAAGAAGATGAAGGCCAAAACTAGCCTAGGAGAAACTCACTCTTTCAGTAAATCATTCACTTCTGTAATAACAGCAGTAATGCATTCACCAGGCCAGAGCCCTACTGGTCTAATCACCATTTCAAGCTCCTATCTCCAGATACCATCGGGGCAGCAAATAAATTTCAACATGAATTTTGGAGGAGACATTAAACCATAACGTTTTCCTTTTATAGCTGTCTCATTTTCCTTTCCTCTTCTTCTTGCTTCTGAGTTTTGACCCCTCTGAAAAATGTTAAGAGGAAATCTCATCACATGTTTAATTTTCCTGGGGTCCACCTAAGAGGGCATCATTCTAACAAATGCTTGTACATCAAGCTCCATAATTTCACTTTTCCCTGTTTTCATGACTTCCAAGGAAGAAGAGTTAGATTCTAACTTTGACTTTGATACTGACTTAAAATTCAATCTTCAGCAAGTTATTTTTGTTCCCTAAGCGTTGGCTTCCTCATCTAGAATAAAGTGGTTGAATTACCAGACATTCTTTATTTTAAAAGAGATTTAAATCATTGTTCGTATGTGTATATGTGTGCTTGATAGGTAACAGAGCAGGTACATGGCGGTCAGGGGACAACTTTGTGTAGTCAATCCTTTCTAGCCATCTTTATGTATGTTCTGGGGATCGAACTTAGATGGCCAGGCCTGGGTAGAAGCACCTTTAACTATTAAGCCAACTTGGTAGCCCTTACCAGAACTTCTTGAAGACTTGAGTGAGTCTTATGTAATCTTTATCAGACTAATGCTTTTAAAATGCATTGAGATATACTTTTTAAGATATTACATATATGCATGTATGTATGTGTGTCTTATGAAATATTTTTTAATTTTTTATTTTCTAGCATTTCAGCAGCTTGCATTTACAGTGTGGAAATGGGCAAACAGTACAAATCAGATTTTGTCATGTCTTGTTTTTCTCCAAAGAGGTACCTGTTAAAATATGTCTCAGCAGCTGGGCATGGTAGTGCATGCCTGTAATTCCAGCACTTGGGAGGCAGAGGCAGGCAGATCTCTGTGAGTTCAAGGCCAGCCTGGTTTACATAATGAGTTCCAGGACAGCTGGGGCTACAGGGAGACCCTGTTTTAAGAAGACAAAACAAACAAACAAACAAACCCCCCCCCCCAAAACCATGTTTCAGCAAATTTCTATCATTAACTTCCTCCTTGAGGAAGAAGTGTAGGCCCAGATTCACAAAGGAGGAACAGATAGAAACCAAAATGGGAGACTTGAAGTAGTTGGTCCTCTGACTCCTGGTCTAGTGCCCTTTGCATGATAGGACTTGCCTTTCCACATACAGATAAAGAAATGCTATACTTGTGTGCATGACTTGCTCAGGTGCCCTGGGAAAAATCAGAGTCAAAAGAGCATTTGATGAGGCCTGTACTTGCCTCCTAAATTTTTCTGCCCAGCACAAGCATTGCGCAAACAGCCAATAGAATGGAGGCTGATGGCTCCAAATCCTGGGCAGAGGTTAGGGGGAGGGGAGAGGAGTTCTCTTTTACTGTCACAATTTGCAGTCTGCTGTAAAATGCTTTAATTGCTGCTCAGTGTAGGATTTGCCTGTTTGTTCTTCAGGAGCAGGAGGCTGAATCCAGGCACCTTTTGGGGGTTGACGGAGGGGGCAGAACAGAAGCTCTGATCAAGTCAAAGATGGATTTACAGAAATAGAAACTGAAGACGCAGCAGGAGGTCTTCAAAATAACTCTCCATAGCTTCTTTGATGAAGCGAGTCAGCAGCTTCTCTCTCCTCATAAATCACAGGGATTCACAGCCCAGCAAGACATCTCCCACCATGCAGTTAAAAAAATGGACTCGCTGCAGTGACATAAAAGATCTGCCACCAGTTGTTTTGCTTGGGTACAGTGCATTTTAAGAAACAATTTGATTTTGTTGTTAATAACTGGGTACACACATGTTTAAGAAAGCTCGAATCTTGCATGATTGTGAAAAAAAAATCTTGGGAGAGCTAATTTTCCTTAGAGAGTACACCCTGGAAACTTTTGAAGACTAAAATGTATTCTACAGCCTGTGAAATCAAGAGTATCGAAGGTTTGTGTGAATTTCAGTTGTGCATGTGACTCACTATGAATTTTAGTAGGCCTTACACTTGTAAGGCTCTCTCACCTTAGAGATTCTGACTTAAGTGGCCTGCTAGGGGCATTTCGATTTTTAATAAGCTCTCACCCTGAACAAGTTGGAAAGTCATATTTTAGAATCTTGATGTACAAAATACAGTTGATTCAGGGACCAACCAGCACCTTCATCATCTAAGACCTTGTTAAAAATGTAGAATTATGGGCTGGAGAGATGGCTTAGTGGTCAAGAGCACTGACCGCTCTTACAGAGGACCCGGGTTCGATCCCCAGCACCCACATGGCGGCCGAGAACCATCTGAAACTCCAATTCCAACCCTGGAATTGGAGTTCCAGGGGAATCCGACACCCTCTTCTGACCTCCGTGGCATTGCATGACACGGGTGCACACACTTGCATGCAGACAGTACATTCATACACATACAGAAATTAAAAAAAAACGTAGAATTATTGCAAGCTTGTGCAACCCCCATGGAAAGCAATGTGGAATGTGGTATTTTTGAAAAAGTTTCTCCCTTTAGTCCCAGCTAGCCTGGAGCTCACTCTGTAGACCAGGCTGGCCTTGAACTCACAGAGATCTGCCTGCCTCTGCCTCCTGAGTGCTGGGATTAAAGGTGTGAGCCACCATGCTTGGCTGCACTTATATATACATATANCTTATATATACATATATATATATATATATATATATATAATTTATTTTTTATGTGTATGAATGTACTGTCTGCCTGTAGGTCTGTACACCTGTGTCGTGCAATGCCGTGGAGGTCAGAAGAGGGTGTCAGATTTCCCTGGAACTGGAATTACAGACGGTTCTCAGCCGCCATGTGTGTGCTGGGGATCGAACCCAGGTCCTCTGCAAGAGCAGTCAGTGCTCTTATCCTCTAGGCCATCTCTTCAGCCCCTGCTGGGATTAAAGGCGTGTGCCACCATGCCTGGCAACAATGTGGACAACTCTTAAAAAACAAAAGGAACCTACTGTTTGACCCAGTCATACCACTCCTTGGAATATACCAAAAGGACTCATCCTATTGAAAAGACACTTGCACATCCATGTTTGTTGCTGCTTTTTTCACAATAGTGAAGAGATGTAAACAACCTAAGTGTCCCTCAGCTGACCAGTGGACAACAAAAATGTGGGACATTTAGGCAATGGAGTTCTACTCAGAGGTAAAGTAAAGACTGACAACATCATGAAATCTACAGGTAAATGGTTGGAACCAGAAGCTGTTATGCTAAGTGAAGTGACACAGATTCAGAAAAACAAATGAGTTTATTCTCCCTCATTTGTGGATCCTAGCACCAAATCCTTATATGTGAGTATATATCCTGACGCAACTTAGGAACCAGGAAAATGGAAAGGAACCAGGAAGATAAAGGAAAAGAAAGAATAGTAGGGAGAGAAGAATAGTAGAAGAGAGGTATTACTAGGAGGAAAATGGGTAAAAATGGATTAAAAAAGGAGCATACTTAAATAGGAGGAAAGAAGGAGGATTCTAGAAGAAAATTGGGGGATAAAAGAAAAGAAGAAGCCCAGGAAAAGTGGGACCATAGGAGACCTGTATTATCAAGGGAGAAATGGGGAAAATGAGGATATGGGGATACTTTAAATGGGAATTATATTAGTCTAACAATCTAATGACATATTACACATACGGTATCTTTACATGAGTCCATGTGCTTAACTGAAAGCTACATAGCAAGAAACAGTGCCAGACAGGAGGAATCTTCCTTTGAGTCGTTGGCCAGGGTAGTCCAAGGGACCCCTACAATTACACAGGCCATCGCCACAGCCCTTGATTGCCTCCCAGAACCTGAAGGCAAGGCCTTATTGCTAAAGACAGGACACACTTTGGAGAGCAGATTTGGAGCATTGGAGCTGGAATTGATCTGGAAGCCACTTCCCCTGAAGGCTAGCTCTCATAGCTTTGGAAAGTACTATGCAACTTGCCATGGGGGACCTTTAACCAATGGTCTAACACCAGCTTTAAGACCAAATGTCCACAGCAATGTCTGGCACAGCATATGACATTGGTGCGGTAGTGCATTTTTGTCTTGAGGATGATCAATGGCCAACTAATGGATTTAAAGCCTATTCATTGGGAGAAAACTCATATGTGGTGCTATCAACATAGTTAAATACACATGGCTAGAGAGGTCATAGATCCTAGAGAAATTCCCAAGGCTGTCACAGCCCTAGGCTAATGTAACTTCTTACTAAATGCAAAATACGTATCCTTATACTTATACACAAATATCCCAGACACCACTAATCAAACAAGCTTCTTTTGCACCAGATGAAGACTATCACAGAGTCCCACAGCTGCTCACACACAGACATTGTCTGTGAATTGCCCAAGCCTAAGAAGCACATCTACAATGCAACCCCTAAGAGCAAGGGGCCAAGAAAACACTAATTCATCTCTTAATTCTCATTAGCGAAGCTCCCTGACGTAACAGAGTTCCAGGAACTCAAGAGGTCATAAATTGCCAAACCGTGGAGATTAGGAGTCTGCAGAATGTGGGTTCATGGACAGGTCTACTATATTAAGCTTCCTTCACTCAGGGCTCAGGGACCATTGCAGTTGACGGTTATTGTAAGAGCCGGGAAGGTGATTTGTAACTGTATGGGAAGGCCAGGCTCCTGGGACCCTGCTCATATGAACCTACAGCAATTGTGTCAGCATGCACAAGACACAACCAGACTCAGCCACACAAAAACCCAGCATGGAACTGGGGGAAATGGGCCCCAGAACCCAATCTTAGCTGAGAAATATTGGAAGCTGATTACTGTTGGGTGAGGAATAACTGGTTTTCTTAATGTGAGGGATTCGGGATAGGCTGACTAGAGCTTAGAGGATGAACTTGCATTGTGGAGTGGCCAGGGAGATGAATTTGGCACAACAGGGCTTAACAGAAATGACAGAATTCTAGTGTGTATGTGGGGGTGTCTGTGGGAGGGTCCAATAGAGAAGGAGGGATGAAGGCTATTAAGATTGATTGAGTTTTTATGTATGAAATGCACAAAAACTCAATAAAAATTTTTAAAAATGCAGAATTTCACCCTAGATAAAACACCTGTACTTTAACAATGTACTTCAATGATTCAGGTTAAGTCAAGACTGCCTGGAACCCAGGGAAAGAAGCTATCTGTGGTCCTTTTAACAGCCATCACACCCTCTTCATTTTTTTTCTCATTCTCATATGTAAACAGGAGCCATGTCCTGTGGATTCTCCTTTGAATGCAAACCTTTCTAATGCCTCACAGTGTCATCCAGTCTCCTGAGATCAGCATAGTTACAGCGGCTGTCCAAGCTCCTTCCAGTGACTACAGGAATGAATTCTCATCGCGTCTGCTCAGCAATGACTCCCTATGCACCACCATCGTGGCAAATGTGCATGTTTCCTGCCTGGCTCCAGGGAAGCCCAACACCTGGCTCTGCGCAACCTGTCCAAGCCCATTTCCCACTATTTTCCCACATGTCTCACTGGCTCTGGTCTGTCTTTCAACCAAGTCATGCACAACAGGCCCAGCCTTCTCTCTGCCTCTTGGCTCCGTTTCCTTTCTGTCTTCCCTCAACCTTTCCAAACTTCATATTCAGGACTACTTCCTTTTGCCCCCAGTGCCTCCAGCATTTGCGATCTGAGCCACATGACTATCAGCTTTGCATCTTCTCATATATCATGGATTTTCTTGTACACAGGAGCAAGCTGAGTCCAGAGCTCAAAAGCAGGAATGAATGCAATCTGAAGATCAACCCAGACCCTCTGTTCAGAGCTAGCCTAGTCTTGCTCAGACTCACCAGGAAGGCCAGTGCTGCCTCCCCACAGTCACAGCCCATCGTCACTTTTGGCTCCCAGAACATAAATCGGATATAGCCATTTTGACTCTCAGATGAAAAGCCTTCAGGGTCTTTTCCACAATCGTTCTGGGCCCCGTGTTGTCATCACTTCTAGGAGGTACCTTCTGGTGCCATCTGTGGGCAGAGCATCATGTTATGTGGCGATGGTGATGGAAGTGGGTAGGAGGTAGCGGGTCAAGATGCAGAAAGGGTGACAGTAGCTACTACCTGTGAGGGCTTTCTATGTGTCAAGCACAAGCCTACGGATTTTATATTTCTCTAATTTTAAAAAAGTTATTACTTAGGCTCCACATGGTGGTGCATTCCTTTAATCTTAGCACTCAGGAGGCAGAGACATTTGGATCTCTGTGAGATTAAGGCCAGCCTGGTCTCTAAGGTGAATTCAGGCCAGCTATAGCTGTAGCTATAGGGGCACCCTGTCTCAAAACAAAACAAAACACAGAAAAGCTACAAATAAACAAAAGTAGACATAAAACTAAAACAAATCATAAATTAGCATATGAAAAATGCTCTTGTAAACACTAACCAGAGTCAGGGCCTCATTATCTAGTTTAGAACCCTTCTGATGCATTGTATTCTTATCTGGGCCTGTTTCTTCTGCTTGTTCCTAAGCACAACTATTGTTTTGATTTTGGGGTGGGTTGGGGTCCTTCCTGCTACATCCCCCGTGCTCTGTTTGAATACCTGGGCTCACATCACATGCTGTATCTGCTTCAGCCTCCACAATAGCAGGGGCTGTAGGCACATGCTATTGAGGTGGCTTATTTTATAGTGGTAAAATATGTAAGGGTTAGAATCCTGACTGATAATTGTAAACTTTTGTGGAATTAAGGGCATGCATATCCTTGTACAACCATCATACCTGGCCAACCCCCAAACTTTTCATCATTCCAAGCTGAAACACCACAGCCACTATAGAATCATTTCCTGTCCCCACCTCTCCCACCAGCCCCTGACAGCCATCATTCTCTGTTCTGTCTCTAGGAATCTAATATAAGTGGAATCCTTCACTATTTATCCTTTGGTCACTGTCATATTCACTTAGAATAATGTGTTTAAGGTTTGCCCATGTTGTAACATGTGTCAGAACTTCCTTAATAAGGCTGAATAATATTCCACCGTAAGCATACTTTGCAGTTCATTTATCCATCTATCTGTCCACAGACACTTCGGTTGCTTTCATCTTTTGGCTGTTGTGAATCATGCTGAGGAAATGTGAGTACTAACATGTCTAATCTGATTTTTATAATGAATACTTTATAGTTTTATCACCCAACTGTGAAACTCGAAATGATGTCTCTTTTTTTGCTCTATTACATTCCTTGAAGTACACATTTCTTTTAGTTCCTTTTTAAAAAAATAATAATTTATTGATTTTTTTGAAGTTTCATGCAATATATTTTGACCATATTCAGACATCCCCCCTTCTCCTCTCAGATTTACTCCCACCTTCCTACCCACTTCATGTTCTCTATTTTTTTTTAAAGCTAATCAAGTCTAGTTTGTGTTTCCCAAATCCTTTTAGGTGTGAGTTGGTCAGTCTACCCAGCATCACACCCTTAAAGGAAACTGACTCTCCCTCTTCCAGCAGCTGTCAATGACCAATTGTTCTTCACTAAGAGTGGAGCTTTATGACCTACTCCCCCCCCATCTCCCTTTTAATCCTTAGTTTTGAAATATACTTCTTGTCTTGCAAGAGCTATGCAATATGTCCCCATCATGCAGGTAAAGACACTGAGGTTTCTCAAGACCGACAGAGAAATATTGGGCAAGACTATGGAAGTGAATGAGAACTCTGAGCTATGAGGCATGTGCAGGAAAATGCCGATTACGATTCCCAGATTGGAGAAGGTCCACATTTGCACACAGGACAAGGAAAACAGTGTTGGAAACTGAACTGAAAACAGGGGGAGATTAGATGTGAGGCCAGGACAAGGTGGCATCAGGATGGAACATTATATACCTTTTATTTCTTATTTTTATTATATTGACATACAATATATGTAACTATCTTTGGGTGCAAATTATCATTCAATAATTTATAAATTATATAATGGCAAAGTAAGAGTAACTAGCATCCCCGTGTCTTCAAATGTTATCATTTTCACATAGCTGAGTGCATTGCCTGCATGTATGCAAGCACATCTGCATCATGCAATGCCCATGGAGGTCAAAAGAAAGTGTTGGATCCCCAGGAACTGGAGTTAGGGATGGCTGTTAGCTGCCATGGGGGTGCTGGGATTTGAACTAGGTCCTCTGCAAGATCGGTCAGTCCTCTTAGCCACTGAGCCCTATCTCCAGCATCCATATGACACTAATTTTTTGACTTCCATCAGTGAGTCAGAACTTGGGGCATTTGTATTTCCATACCTGGTTTATCTTACTTAACATAATACCCTACCATTCCATCTGTGATTCCGTAAATGATGAGATTTTATCCTTCCTTTTTAGGATGACTAATATTCCATTTTGGACGTATGTGTTGTTGTATATAGATCCAGGTTTTGTATTAACTTTCTTATTCCTTGAGAATTTCATATGTGCATACATTTTGAACAAATTTACCCCTCTCCTCCCTCCCTCCAGTCCTCCTATGCCCAGCACTACTTTTCTCTGCCAACCCCATGTGCTCTTTTTTAGAATCCAATGAATCTACATAATGTTGCCTGTATGTGTGTAGGTATAGGGCCATCCACTAGAGCATGGGTAGTCTCTCACGGCCTGCATCCCTTAAGAAAACTGATTCTCCCTTCTCCAAAAGCCATCAATTCCTAATAGTCCTCAGCTAGGGGTGGGACTTCAAGAGATCCTCACCCATCCATGATGAGATTTAGTTGGCTTCACCTGTCTTATGCTTATAGTCATATGGTCACAGCCACTGTGAGTGTATGTGCGCAATAGCTCTGTCATGTCCAGCAAATATTATTTCCCTACAGACACCCAGTACCTCTTGCTCTTACAATCTTTCCATCCCCTTTTCCACATGAATACTGAGCCTTGGGAGGAGGGGTGTGGTATAAATGTCCCATTTGTGGCTGAGAATGCCATGGCATAGTCTCTAATTCTCTGCACGGTGACCAGTTGTGGGTCTCTATGACAATGGCCATCTACTACCACAAGAAGCTATGGGTCTAAGGATAAGATACTGTCAGGGGAGATACCATGAGCACAGAGTTGGTTTTCCCAGGGAGAGGCTCATCCATTGCTCCAGGTTTGCTGACCCCTGTGATTTCTCTAAATGTGGGAAACTGGATTTGTTAATTTGTGTTTGTGGGGTCTGCTTCTGCACTCTCCCCTAATTAGTAAAAAATATTAGAATCTAGACCACAATGTTCATTTAGCAGAACAATAGTATTGGGTTCTCCCCTAGAGCCTATGAGACAGCTATGGGTATTGGCTCAGTTAACAGTACCAGGCATAAGTTCAGTCTGGTGGAGTAGGCTTTAAATAACACACACACACACACACACACACACACACACACACACACACACACTTCTTTTTATTTTTTATATTTTTTAATGCTTTTATTGATGTCTTGTGTGTTTCAGACATCATTTCTCAGTTCAGTTTAGACATATTCCCCTTTCCCTTCCCCCCAACCCACCCCAGATCCTGCACTCTGCCATAACTGTCCTGCATCTTTCTCTCAGTATTTTTTTATGTTTAGGAATTCACATTTCCCTCCTTTAAGTTTATATTACTCTAAAATATGCATATGTACTTTCCACTCATATACAGTAATTACAGAGTCTGAAAGTAAGTGTTGGATCGATTCTAGAGCCTGTTAAGAGATTTACATTATTAGCCAGGTGTTTTGGCGCACACCTTTAATCCTAGCACTTGGGAGGCAGAGGCAGGCAGATCTTTGTGAGTTCAAGGCCAGCTTGGTCTACAGAGTGAGTTCCAGAACAGCCAGAGCTACAGGGAGACCCTGTCTCAAAAAAAAAAAAAGAAAAAAGAAAGAGAGATTTACATTATAACAACATAGTTGCTTTCAGATAAACAGAAACATAACAATAATGCTGTTCAGCTTGCCTTTCATCTGGGGATTTGGTGTTAGCATCCACAAATGAGGGAGACCATTTGCCATTTTTCTGGGACGGTGTTACTTCACTTAGCATAATGGCTTCGAGTTCCATCCATTTACCTGCAAAGTTCATGATGTCATTTTTCTTTACTGCTGAGCAGTACTCCATTGTGTAGATGTACCACATTTTTGTCATTCACTCATCAGTTGAGGGACATTTGGGTTGGTTCCAGCTCTTCTCTATTGTGAAGAGAGCTGCAATAAACATGGATGTGCATGTATCTTTGCAGTAGGATGAGTCTTGAGGGTATATACCCAGGAGTGGTATGGCTGGGTCAGGTGGTAGGCTCATTTTGAGTCTTTTAAGGGTTCTCCACACTGCTTTCCATAATGGTTGTACAAGTTTACATTCCCACCAGAAGTGGATGAGTGTTCCCCTTTCCCCACAATCGCTCCAGCATTTGGTATCTTTTGTGTTCTTGTTCTTAGGCAGTCGTATTGGAGTGAGATGATATCTGAGAGTGGTTTTAATTTGCATTTCCTTAATTATTAATGATGTTGCACACTTTTTAAGATGTTTCTCAGCCATCTTTACTTCCTCACTGGTGAAGTCTCTGTTCAGCTCTTTACTCCATCTTTTGAGTAGGTCATTTGTTTCCTTACTGCTTTGTTTTTTGAGTAACACACACTTCTTAAAGTTCAAAGTTTACAGTTTATTTACCTTGTTCATAAGGTCCAGTGGGTTAACCATGTTCTCAGATCATAGGACATATGCTTATACGAACCCCTCTTGTTTGTGTATTTATTTTTGTTTATTTCTATTTTTACTTCCATTCATCTTTCCTTAGTTGCTAGGGTTACCTCTGGAAATAGTTAACACTTTTGGAAGTAAATCTGGATGAAGAGGAGGGTAAGAAGTCAAAAGAATAGCATTTGCTGCAACAACAGGCACATGGCCCATTTTTTTTGGGGGGGGTTGGTTGGTTGTGATCTGAAGTCACTCATTGATTGTGACAACAAATAATTATAGGATGTCCATTAATGCCAGAAATTCCTCTTGGCACTGAAGGTTTTACAATAGCAAGGCAGATGTGATTCTTTATCTATTCTCTTAGACCTATTATGTAGTGGAGATGAATGATGGAATTATAAGGAGGCACAGAACAGGATAAATTCAGAAGGAAAGTCAGACAGGAAGAAAATAAAGCATGAGGTTGTGACTGAACCACAAAAAGCATCTTGAAGAAAGTGATATTTGAATTGAAAGTCAAATGACAGAAAGTAACCATTATGGATCAAGCTAAAAAAGGAAGGTTCAAGAGCAATCTTGCCAATGCAAAACCCTGAGCTAAGGAAAGAGGTCTGTTCAGTGAATAGAAGAGTTAGTGTCATGGGAACAGGCTGAACAGATCTTGGTAAGGGCACCATGTTTTATGTAAGTTGTAAAGAATGGACAGTTTATTAGCTCGGCCCAATTCAGAAGTCACTGAAGACTGAGCTTCCAAAGAGAAATTATTATATTTCATAATGAGGGGATATTTTTTCCATTTTCTTTTCTGAGCAGAATGAAAAATTTCGAGTATACTTTTTTCTTTTCTTCCTTTAGAAAATAATGCTGTTCTATGGTGTTGTTATGTCAAAAAAGAAACAGCAAGTTGGGTGTGACATCATTTGGCCTGGTGAGCTGCATTCTATCTTGGCAGTGAAATCATTTGGGTACTGAATACACTGTCCACAGACATACCATCCATGCTAACTTGGGGGCTTGCTCTGTGACAAATTTGAAATTACTTAACATTTTACCTCCTGAACTCCAGAAGCTTATTTGATAGGATTTATATCTTTAAAAAATGTGATTAAAGCCATTTCTCTTAGACACAGCCTCATTTTGTGATATGTTTGCCATGACTCTTAATAACTCTTATTATGAAAACATCCCAAATAAACCCAAATCACAGAATGACCAGCCTATACTCTTTGAAATTTCAAGGTCATAAAAACCGAAGGAAGGCTGAAGAGCACTTCAGATCAAAAGGGCCTAATGAGAAATGCCAGCCATATGCAGAGTCTGGTCTGGTTCTATGGATCTTAGATGTCCCCTGAAAGTCTGTGTGTTAATGGTTTGATCATAGAGTGGCGATCTGGGGAGGTTGTGGAGTCTCCCTAATGACAAGTCTTTATATTATTGGAGTTGTGCTTTTAAAGGGACTTGTGGAATGTAGATCCACCTGCTTGTGTCTCTGCTTCTTGGTGATGAGTTGAACAGTTTTGCTCTGCCATGTGTTCCTACCATGGGGTACTGCTTCATTTCACACCCTGAAGCAATGGAATAAGGACCCAAAACTCCAAAACCTGTTAACCAAAAGAAGGCTTTCCCCCTGGAAGTTGATTATCTCACATCCTTATTTTTGTAATTTCAGTGGGATGGGAGACCGCTTTCTCTTTCTGGCTGTATGTAATTTCCATTACTTCCTTTGATCACATCCCTAGAATGTTGTTCTACCTTTCCTACCCAGATACTAAGTTAAGTTCTGCTGGGGTTTTTGGTTGTTTCCTCTTTCTTGATTTTTGAGATAGGATCTCCCTGTAGCCCCACCTGGCCTGGAACTCACTATGTAGACCAGGCTGGCCTTAGATCTACCTACCTCTGTCTCCCAAGTGGTGGGATTAAAGGTGTGTGACACCACACCTGGCCAGTTCTGCTGTTTTGAATAAGTCTGCCAAGGTAAGAGTCTCCTAGCCTTCTGGAGAGGTGGAAGGGGTGAAGATCAACCTTTGCCTCATCGTATTGGCCAGATCTTACCCAATTATCTAGACATTGCCATACTCGGGTCTTCCCCCATCCAAAGTTGCCTCGAATTGTACAGCAGCCCATTCTCCCTTGGGAATGATGGTTAAACTTGATTGCCAACCTGATTGAATCTGGAATTAGCAGAGATTTGGCTCTGAGTGGTCTGTGAAGGCATTTCCACCCCTGGAGTGGGTGGCACATTCTCAGGTGGTGCAGATATAAAGCGGTCCCTGGAGAATGTAGTGCTGCTTGCTCACTTTAGTTTCTTGCTGATCAGTGAGTCTGTTGCTGCTGCCATCCTTTGCTGGTACTAGAACCCAGCTTCTTTGGTCTTCAAATGTTCTCAGCCTCTCTAGTATGTGGACAGTCACTGGACTACTCAGCCCCTATCCTGTAAGTCAATCTCATAGATCCCCCCTCATAATATAAATCCGTTCTATTGGCTTTGTTCCTCCAGAGAATCCAGATATAATGGATTTTCACTTTGGGGGCACAATACCATTTTCCTTTTGGTCTTTTCTGCTGTTGTAGAATATCAGAGGCAAACAATTTGTAAACAACATATTTTATTTGGCTTATGGCTCTGAAAACTGGGAAGTCTAAGAGTGCGTAAAGCATTCTTATTGCTTTGTAACAATGTGGGATGGCAAGTGAACACTTGAGAGAAACAGAGAAAATAGATCAGAATTGATCTTTTTGCCAGGAATGTAATTTCAAGATCAGTAGCTCGCTTTTATGATAATAGAATTAAGCCATTCAAGAAGGCTAAGCCCTCTCTAACATAAATACCTCTGTGTTCTAAGTGCTGGGAACTGAAAACTAAGGCTTGTTGCTTACTTGGCAAAGGCTCTGTCACTGAGCTGCATTCCAACCCCTGATCACCTCCTAATATAATCACAATTTGAATTTCAATGTGGATTTTGGAAGGGACATTCAAACCATAGCATCCACCAAACCATCTCTTCTTGTTTGCTATTGTTACTGTGTGTTTGTTTTCAAATAAAACCTATATCACTTAGCAATGGATGATGTTCTGATAATGCATCATTATGTGATTTCATCATTATGATAATATAAAGTACATTTAGACAAACCTGAAGAGGACAGCCTATTGCATACCTTGACCATACAGTTGATATATGTTATAACCTATTGCTCCAGGGCCATGAAACATAATAGCTCAAGATTAATCCAAGCACAGGAAAAAAATATGCAGCCAAGAGACACAGGAGGCATGAGATGGATGAGGCTGGAAGGAGTGTAACATAGTACCTTGTTTTACAGTAAGGTCTGTTATTTTGTAAGTGGAATAAGTATACGCTAGAGTAATGACAAAAGCATTGTAATATTCATAAAGTACGAGCAGATTGTTTATAGTCATTCTCAAGCATTAACATACTGAATGCATGGTATGTGCTATACTTTTACATGGTTGGCAGAGAGGTTTGTGTACACCAGCGTCAGCACAAACACATTGAGTAACAAGTTATGCTTAGATTTTATAACAGTTACAGCATCACTAGGTGATGGGAATTTGGGAAATTTTAGTTTTGATATAATCTTATGACACGGTCATCACGTGTGTAGTACATCATTGACCAAAGCACCATTTCATGGCACATAACCACAAGATTATATATCTTTTATAATTTCTACAATTTCATAATGAGAAGGAAGAGCTACAAGATATAGGAGATTGTACACTTCAAAACATTTTAAGGTTTGTTTCCCTCAAAGTGTTGAAAACAGTATTGCCATTTTTTATAAATGGAGTTATTTTTATGTAATTTTTGTCCTTTTGAGACAGGGTCTTCCTGCAGCCCCAGCTGTCCTGGAACTCTCTACATAGATTGGACTGGCCTTGTACTCACAGACATCTGCCTCTGCATCCCAAGTGCTGGGATTAAAGGTGTGTGCCACGACGCCTGGAAAACTATTCTATTCATATACCAGTCCTTTAAAGCATATTGTATTACAGAAATGATTTTGCTAAAAGAGAAATCTTCAGATATAAAAGATTATCTTGGCAAAAATCCATAGTAAATAGCTTTAAGTAAGTAGCTTTAAGAGACCACAATATGTAGGCTTCTAGACAGATGACCCTATAAGAAGAGGCACGGTTCTGCACTTGGACCACTACACTGTGTATGCATGTGTGCAATTTCATGTTAGTTAGTGATCAATGATCAGCCAAGACTTGAAATTAAATTAGGAAATGGCATAATGAGAACTTGCATTTAGCCCATTAGGAAGAGATGAACTATAACCTCCCTTTCATTTCAGAAAATAGCAAATTCAGCATTAAGGTTCTGTTTATAGAAATTTTATGTTTCCAAAAAAACCCACTGTATCTGGAAAAAATTAAGGGGAGGAGTTGGGGTGAATGTGATCAAAATGCATTGTATGGAATTCTCAAAGAATTAATAAAAATATTAAAAAGAGATAAATGTCTGTTCACCTCAGATAGCTCCAACAGAAAAAAGGGTACCATGAAAGATAATATAATATATAACTAATGTTTTGCCTAGTTTCAATTCTGCCACAGTTGTGTGTGTGTGTGGGTGAAGGTGTGGGTGGTGGATGAGTGTACAGAAATGAAGTATGTGAAGGTGTAGTGACCCTCCTTGCTTTGATCCTTTTTTTTTTTTTTTTTTTTTTTTTTGGAGACAGGGTCTCCCTGTAGCCCCAGCTAGCCTGGAACTCACTCTGTAGACCAGGCTGGCCTTGACCTCACAGAAATCTGCCTGCCTCTGCCTCCCAAGTGCTAGGATTAAAGGCATGCACCACCACACCCGGCTTAAAGATAGTTCTTAGCTGCCATGTGGGTGCTGGGAATCAAACTCGGGTCCTCTGTAAGAGCAGTCAATGCTCTTAACTGATGAGCCATCTCTCCAGCCCCGTGGATGCCCTTTCTAACTGCAGAGATGTTCACTGAGATATATAGGGCTTCGGGCTGGGCAAGTTTGTAAGTGGCTTCCTTAAACAAGTTGTTTGATGGTTTTATTTATGACTACATTACAATAAAGATATATATTTGTAATTTTTTTGTGTATTACAAACAAAACATCTCAATCAATCTTAATCATCAGTGTACCCACTTCCCCAGTATAGACTCCCCCTCCCCTGTATTCATACATCTTGTCACATGTGTTAAGGACTATCATGTCAAGTTAGTGTCTTCAGATTGTTCCTCAGTGCAAGTTCATCCACTGGGGTCTAGTTACCCTATCTAGAATCATTTCCTTTAAGAAAATCAGTTCTTTTTCACCTAGCAGCAGTCAGCTGATGATGATTCTTCAATTAAGATTGGGGCTTGTTGCCCGTTTCTGCAGTACTTGTGTGGGTTTTGCTGCTTGAGTTCTGTCATTTAGCTGACATGCTACAGTCTTGTGCATGCTGACACCATTGCTGAGCAAGATCCCATAGCTTGTAGGACTCTATTTCCATATGATCATGCTCTTCCTCCTTAGATCTTACAACCTTTAGGCCCCATTTTCTGAAAATGTCCCTGAGCATAGGAGTCCAAGGTCAGATGTATGTATGTATGTATTTATTTATTTATTTATTTATTTATTTATTTTGGTCTTTTCAAGACAGGGTCTCCCTGTAGTCCCAGCTGTCTGGAACTCACTCTGTAGACCAGGCGGGCCTCCGAAGTCACAAAGATCCACCTGGCCTCTGCCTCCCGAGTGCTAGGATTAAAGGTGTGCGCCACCATGCCTGGCTGCACTTATATATACATATATATATATATATATATATATATAATTTATTTTTTATGTGTATGAATGTACTGTCTGCCTGTAGGTCTGTACACCTGTGTCGTGCAATGCCGTGGAGGTCAGAAGAGGGTGTCAGATTTCCCTGGAACTGGAATTACAGACGGTTCTCAGCCACCATGTGTGTGCTGGGGATCGAACCCAGGTCCTCTGCAAGAGCAGTCAGTGCTCTTATCCTCTAGGCCATCTCTTCAGCCCCTGCAGTTTTATATATATTTTTTTAATTAATTAATTAATTAATTTATTTATTTATTTTATGTGTATGAGTGTACTGTCTGCATGTAGGTCTGTGCACCCGTGTCGTGCAACGCCGCGGAGGTCAGAAGAGGGCGTCGGACTCCCCTGGAACTGGAGTTCTCCTGGAATTGAAGCTTCGGACGGTTCTCGGCCGCCATGTGGGTGCTGGGGATCGAACCCGGGTCCTCTGCAAGAGCGGTCGGTGCTCTCAACCGCTAGGCCATCTCTCCAGCCCCCTGCAGTTTTATATTTTTAAGAAAGCATTTGCTAGTAAACAATGTACCCTCTTCTTGAACTCACCTATTCCATGCTTACCATTAATTCACATGTTCATTGGTTTATATAACTTTTGCTTTGCCATGGCGCACCCTAAGTGTCAAGGATTTAAAGCATTTAGCTCCAGAAGTGGCTGGATGATCTTAGCTAAGTTCAGATGAGCTAGATCATGCATCTGTAGCCTGCTGGTAATTGGAGGACCCACTTATTACTTAATTACTAGAAAATGTTTGACATGCTATATATAAAAGTGAACACCTTTAACTGGAAAAACTTACCAAATAAGGAATTAACTTAATCCAACAAAAGTTACAGTATTTCTTTTCCATAAATATGAGCTCTAAGTATTCCCAGTTGTAGAATTTTAGCATATAAATCCCAAATAAATTTTATATTCTTTCACATCTTCTATTTGTCTACTCAGATGTTGATCAGATTTACTATGAAGAGGTTAAACCAATGGATACCCGTGTTACCCCCTTGCTTTGGCAAGGTGTGCTTTCCCCTAACTCTGACCTCCTTGAGCCGGGGTATGGCACTAATGATTGACGACAAACATTAGTTGATAAGATGAATAAGGCTGAGCTGATTTTCCATACTGATTCACAAGGAATGTGTTTCTTTGGGGACTGGCTCAGTATATATTTAGGGAAACTAGAAAAGAGTGCAAGCTCCACTAAGACAGAGTTAGAGATTCTCTACCTCGCACAGGAGGTCATTTGTTCAGTGTTAGTGGGTGGAAGAGCAGGGTATATGTGTATAGGGTGTATAAGCTTGAGTTCTGGCATGGTAACCTGAGATGCCACTCTTTAAAACAGAAGGCAGTAAGGAGAGAAGTCCAGCCATCACCTGGGCGACCTGGGTCTCACTGATCTGGGTTGTTCAGGACACTTTAACAGGAGCTGTTAAAGGTCGAGTTTAGAACTGGTATCGGCTCTCTCAACAGCAGGGAGGCAAGTGTGTTTGGGCAGACCTATTTGTTTTCAGGTGCATACCCCAGACTATCTCCCACTTACAAAGTACTGAGGGAAGACAGAGGAAAACAGCCTCACTGTGCTCACTCCAGCAAACCAGTGTTTGGACAGTCAGCAGGCAATCAGAGAATTTCTTCTTAAAAAAAAAATCATTGATTTTGCATTCAAAGTCTGTAATTGCATTGCTCTGAATTTTGGTTGAGATTTTTCTTTTAAAACTAAAGGAAAGAATCAAATCTATACTAACCTGTGGGATTTCTTCCATTTAAGGTAAATAAATCCAAACAATAACAACACAACATTTACGTTGCAAAGAAAAAGTCCTTGTCATTTTCATTGACCCACAGTAAAACTCTAAATTTAATGTAAGATATTTTATTGATTAACCCAGAGGAGTAGATACTAGAAATCGGTCTTGCATGGTAAGAATATCTGACTGAGGAAAAAATATATTCAGAAAATTCACTTTCATTTTAAATCTCAAAGGGTGACTAGACATGAAAAATTGAGGCCCCCAGCTTTTGATTAAAATTGATTTAATCATGGCCTTAGCAAAGACATAGAAATGCAGAAATTCTTATAATCTCTCTCACATGGTTGTTCCCCAATTAATTAACCCTTAATTGTTCCACACTATACTCCTGTGACAGAGGGAACTGGTGGAGTTAGTGTCATCTTAATGAAAAGGAACATGAGTCAATGGGATGTGAAATGATCTCCTAAGTCGCAGGGGAATCCATGTTGAACTGAGGACAGACCGCTATGCTGTGAAACTTCCTCTTCCGTGCTCAGAGGCTTCTCACGAATTAGCAGGTGGCTGCTCTTGGTTCTCCATCACAGTCAGTCTTTTAAAGCATTTTAATTTTTAATTGGCACACAGTAATTGTACCTATTTATGGGGCACAGTGTGACATTTCTTTTTTTTTTTTTTTAATTTATTTTTGTATGTGTATGAATGTACTGTCTGCATGTAGGTTTGTGCACCTGTGTCATGCAATGCCACGGAGGACAGAAGAGGGTCTCGGATTCCTGTGGAACTGGAGTCTCCTGGAATTGGAGTTACAGACGGTTCTCAGCCGCCATGTGGGTGCTGGGGATCGAACCCAGGTCCTCTGCAAGAGCAGTCGGTGCTCTTAACCGCTAGGCTATCTCTCCAGCCCCCACAGTGTGACATTTCAATGAAGATATACAATGTATAATGATCAAGTTAGGGTGATTGATATATCTATCACCTCCAACACACTTAATTCCTTTGTGTTGGGAACATTCAAAATCCTCAGTACTGGCTGTTTTGAAATGTAATTAATTGTTGCCAATGATAGTCAACACACTGTACTAAAGAAGAGTTGAAGTTATTACTCCCATCCAATTGTACCCTTGAACCCATTAGCCATTTTCTTCCCAGCCTCGCTCCCAGCCCCTAGACTCATAATCACTACTCTGCTTCTATGGGGCCAACTTTTAGCTTCTGTCTATAAAGGAGAACAAGTGATACTTGCCTTTCTGGGTTCAAAGTCAGCCTTTTCAACTAAAGGCAGAAGGAAGTTTCATATTATATGGTGATGTTCAAGATAAGCAGCCACATTGCCACATAATACCTGAATTCTCAGATCTTGAATATTTAGGAAAGATTTCAAAAGAGGAAAATTAAATGCTTATGAAATGATCTTTATCTTCTTAGGACTGGCTGCATCTGAACTGTTTATTTTCAGAACTTCTAGAAGAATCCGGAATTTAAAGTTGGAAACATATTTCAACACATTATGCAGGCAATGCATTGTGGTTCTCACTCATATTCACAAACATTTTTTTCAAATGTTTTTAAATGGTTCTCCTAAACCGTCTTGAAGGATTGAACAAAATGAATGTTTTGGTGAATATAATATATTACTGGGTCCTAAAGCCTTTTATTTAAAGATTAAGAAGAGTGAAAGAAGAAATACACTCAGAATAAATTCTAAAAACTGGAAGGAGTAGGAACTCTTAATAAGCTGGCAGCTCGAGCATGAAATCCCATCTGAAGAGCGGGACCAACATGGTTCCTCAGTGTTATCCTCATTCAAATTCATGGAAGAATAAATCAAGGGTTTGAAGCGCCTCAGAGCAAGAATGAGCGTGACAAGCACAGAAGGAATCTCTGAAGGCATGAATTCAGCTTTGTGTGGTGGGGTTGCTGAAATCCAGTTTATTTTCTTTTGAGACATTCAGAAGAGAAAAAGGAAAACTGTATGAATATATATATATATATATATATATATATATATGCTAAGCAGATATTTCCTTTTCAGTTTTGGACAGACCCACTGGGCAATTGGATGCAGATGCTTCCGTTGGTCCACACAGGCACTCATTGTACTGAAGCTGGGGGTTGCTGGATAACACATAGCAGGAGCAGATTGCCTCAGTGTCGTTCCTCCAGTGCTCTTCACAGAGATTCAGGGGTGCAACTTAAGAGTTTCCACTTTTTTTGTGGATATAGATGTTGTCTGGGAAAAGAAAGCTCTCAGCCCCTGCTTAGAGGGGTGAAGTTAAAGCCCCATGATATTGATGGAGAATTAAATATCTTTATAGCTGTCATGAATTATGTTCTCCCCAAATTCATATGTAGAAGTGATAACCCCCCATGCTTCAGAATGTGACTGTCTTTGGAGATAGGGCATTTAAATAGGGAATCAAATGAAAATGAGCCTTTGGGATTGGCTCTGATCCAATCTGTTAGCAACTTACAAGAAGAGGTAATCTGGACACATAGGACATGCATTAGGACCAGAGATGCAGATACCCAGAGGAAAACCATCTGTGGGAACACAAAGAGAAAACAGGCACCTGCAAGCCAAAGAGGGAGGCCTCAGTAAAACAATCCTACCAATACCTCAGTCTTGGACTTCTAACTTCCAGAACCATTAACAAAGAAATTTCTGTTGTTCAAGTAATCTATTCTATTTTCTGGCGGCAATCACAGAACACTAGTACTCAGCTCCCGACCCTGGGTGCTGTTCAGCATACACCTGGAATAGAGCAGATTCATATGTTCCTCCATTAAGAGGCCCAAAACACTTGTTGAATGAATGAATGAATGAATGAATGGCTCTTCTCTGCCACGATTTCTTTATTTTCTAAAATAAGCACAGTTGTCATCTTTATCACTGGCTGGGTTTGAAAGTGCCTGTAAGAAATTGAATGGGTGCTTAGTAAATACCATGTAAGTATTCATCCTGATGATTTTTACTGTGAAGCTTCACTCTAGTTTAACATGGTTTGCTGGTTTTATAGGCAATGATCTTAAACTGGGCAGTGAGACGCATTCTTGAACACAATCAGTATTTTATTTCATCTAGTACCAGTGAAATCTGGGTTCTTTTTCCTCTAACATACCTAACTGGCTTTCATAGTAGAAAATAACATAAATAAGAAATGCATAAAATGAGGCTCATTATGCCAGGGGTGGTGGTGCATGCCTTTAATCCCAGCACTCGGAAGACAGAAGCAGGCAGATCTCTGAGTTCAAGGATGGCCTGGTCTACACAGTTCCAGGACAGCAGAGGCAAAAGGGAGACCCTGTCTCAAAAAAAAAAAAAAAAAAAGACAAAAAAAATGAGGCTCATTACATCTAGTTCATCTTGTTACAGTGGATTAGTAGATTTATGACTGCTCAGTGCTTTATTTCAAAGGTGGGAATAAAGAGTAGAAAGAATTTTCTTTACCTTCCCCTACCTGGCATTTCTGGAGTCCTTGCTAAATGTACCGGATTTGCAGTAAGCAGGGCTTGCACCTTGACAATGACTTGAGGGGTGGGAAGGAGCGAGGTCAAGTTCCTACAACAGTGCTTTAAGTACAGGAGCAGGAGAACATTTGCAATTTTGTTTTAACACCTCTGCCCTCGTGGATCAGATTTTACTTCTCTGTGGGGAAATCCAGCTTGAATTGTAGGCTAGCTTGCCAGCTGGCATGCCTCAGGGCACTGCATGGCCAAGAGTCTGGCTCTGCCCCAAGGAGAAGCAAGCAGCATGGCCCAGGTGTGCGATGCTGGGTGGAGCAAGGTGTGCAGTGGTGCGGAGTTGGGGGGCTCATAATTGGTCCTGGGAACTGACGTCATTTGAAAGCAAGCTGTGGCAAGGAGTAAATTTGAATTCCATAGTAACATCATCATGGAGTTCCCGGCCGATATTTTTATTAATTATTGTGTGCATACAAGCTAAGGTAGGCCTGAATTTCATTCGGGTGGCCAGTGGGTTCGGAAAAGATTCCCTTTGCGGATCACCAACCTGGGTAGCTGGTGTTGTGAGTGAAATTCCTATCCCGGCTCTGGGCAGGTGGGAAGTCACGGCCAAGAGTGCAACACGTGTCTCGTGGGTCCAGGCTAAGAGCCTAAGTTGGAGTTACCACTTAGGTTGGGCTACGGGAAGTAGCCAGCTGGTCTCTGCAGTGAGGGCCCAGCTCCCCACAATGTCTGCAAAGCGGGCGGTGTGTCCCCATCCCCCTTAGCAGGGCCGCGTGGTCCCTGTTCGGCATGAAAAGAAAAGCTTCCTACACTTCTCTGTGTTCAAGACTTTCCTTGCCTTCATGTGATCACCCTTAGTAATTCCTCCTCCCTTAGAAATGATCTTCCATGCTGTCAGCCCCAAGTAAAGGACAGAGAGCCAACTTCTGTGCTCTCTGTATTTCACGACCATGGAGCCAGCCTGCAGCATGCTCCGTTAATCACCAAAACCAGCTTCAGACTTGGCCTATGCTTAAAGTGTTTCCAATTTCAACCTGTCTGCCTTCAGTGGGGTTTTACTTATGGAACTGGCCCTGTTCTGCAGGGCCTGTGGCCCTTTGGCATCCCTGACATCATTTCCATTTCCTCACTTCAGCATTATTAATTGGAGTTTTCCAGCTGTTGGTTACACACATATTTGCCCACATCCTGCAGCCTGGAGGTCAGGAGCTCACAGAGTTTGCCTGATACCTATCATGCTTGCTGTAACCTATATCCATGTGTGGTGCGTAAATGAAGACTGCTTCACAGCAAAGCAATGGACAGGAACAACAAAACAATGGTCATGTGTCCATCTCCACCTCCATCCATCTGCCCATCTGCAATGCTTCTCTTCTTATTTTATCTCCTTGATTATTTTATTCTGACAGATATAGTGTAGTGCATTGAAACTAACAAGTATGCCATTGAGAAGGGCAAAGAGTGAGAGGGATTTAAGTTTTAAAAATATTTTAGAGGCCAGGAGTGGTGGCACATGTCTTTAGTCCAAGCACTTGGGAGGCAGAGGCAGGCAGATCTCTGTGAGTTCAAGGCCAGCCTGGTCTACAGAGTGAGTTCCAGGCCAGCTGGGACTACAGGGAGACCCTGTCTCAAAAAGACAGAAAAAAAAAGAGTGTCAGATCCCCTGGATCTGGAGTTATGGATAGTTGTTAGCCACCATGCAGGTGCTGGGAACTGGACCCTAGTCTTCTGTAAGAGCAGCCATTGCTCTCGACCGCTGAGCTCTCTTCAGCTCCTGATTTAAATTTCTTTTTCTTTTTTGGTCTTGTTGAGACAGGGTCTCCCTTTAGTCTCAGCTGCCTGGAACTGGCTTTGTAGATCAGGCAGGCCTTGAACTCACAGAGATCCACCTGCCTCTGCCTCCCAAGTGCTAGGATTAAAGGCATGCACCATCATGCCTGGCTCTGATTTAAATTTCTAACTGTGAAGCACTGTGCACCACCAAAAAGAGCAAACACAGCAGATTCAGTTATTAGAATGAAAAACACACCATGCATCGGATGCGTGAGCTCATAGCAGCAGCCCTCCTAAGGACAGGTAATGTTTGCCAATGAAGAAAGAAAAATATGGGACTTTTCTCAGCCAACTCTTAGCCCTACAAGTAAGAGAAACTTGGCTGTAAAGCTGTGGACAAAGGAAGAGAGAAAGGGGAAGAAACACAGAAAGTGCAACCTCGGCTCCTGACCTCCTTCTCAGTGAAGGGTGTTCTACCCCGTCATATTGATTGCCCAGGACATGTGTCACAGAAATGATTGTTATTTTCTAGGTTACCCCAAAGTCCCTTCCCTTGCAATAGAATTTGCTATATGCTGACATCAAACTGATTTCTTTTTAGTCTTTCTTTTTTTAAATTTTTAATTTATTTTTACTTTTTGTCTTGTTACTAAGATCTCAAGTTTTATACCTGAAGTACAATTTCTCAGGCCTTACTATTTATTTATTTCTGGTTATACTTTCTTTTTGGATGTTTAAGGCCACACAGTTAGCCCAGATTAACCAAGGTTTTTGTTTTCTCAAGGTCAGTTAAGGATCTGGTCCTCAAAGGTCACTCAGGTTTTTTTAGGGGTGGGGGAGCCCCTGGCTCTTTTTGGCATTTCAATCACCAGTTCCATCCACTCAAGGACAAAATTAGGTCTTGCTAGACCAGGCTTCCCTTTTTGAAGCATGAGCAGACTTTCTTCTTTATAGACTGGACACTGGTTGAAGTCCCATTAGTGGATCTCCAAGACCTCCCTGCACAGGAAGACTGGTGACTCACATTTGCAGGACATTTCAAGAGATAGCCCCATGCATAGTCCCCTGGGACTTAGTTGACCTCTGAGGGCAAGGAACAAAGTTAGCCCTTAAGACTCTTGGCCAAATTGGTATGGGCATTAAGTATGGTCGTTAAGCATCCAGAAAGGCTAAGTTACACCAGCCTAATACTTTTAACTACTGTACAATACTTTAGAAAAGGCTTGGACAAAAGCTCAAGCAGTCTTGTATAAGAAATACTAAGAAGCACCCCCATAAAATAAATACTGTGGTTAAATGCAATGCCATGACAAACCATTTTTTCCAAATTCCTTTGATCTTATATTACTCTAAAATATGCATACATATCCTCTTTTAGTCTTTCTAAAATAAGATTGTAATGCAATATTACAAATATAGGATCTTATAACTTTAAGCAATTTTGAAGATTTTCCTAGGAATTTAGCTCACCATTTTTATAGTACCCAATCGCATATGGATACATGAGCTTTCAATTTTTGTATTTGTTTTCATGAAAATACAGCATAGTTAAGACAAAATGCGCAAACCATAACATACAACTCAGTTTGCAATTTGCAGAGTGAATATATTGAGCTTAGAGTAAGAAGCACACCGGGCATGGTGGTGCATGCCTTTAATCCTAGCACTTGGGAGGCAGAGGCAGGCGGATCTCTGTGAGTTCAAAGCCCACCTGGTCTACATAGTAAGCTCCAGACTAGCTGGGACTAAAGGGAGACCCTGTCTCAAAAAGCCAAAAAAAAAAAAAAAAAAAAAAGAAGCACAACATTCCCTGCACCACTGGTGTCACTCATGGCACAGTCACACAGCAAACCTCCAAGAGTTGCTAAAATGTAAAAAATGAACAAGAGCAACCACTGGCTGGACTCCTAGGAGGACAGGCCATTTGCACCTGCTTTTGAAATTTATGTAAGAGAAGGAACACAATAAGAGCTATTGAATAATTTTCTCCTGTCACTCAGCACTGCGTATGTGAGGTGCATCATTATTGCCTATGTGTGGAAATAGTTTGTTTCTGTGGCTGTCATCACCTAGTGCTCCATTGCATGAACAGACCACACTTTACCATCGTACTGTTGATAGACAGAAGTAGCTTTCAGTTTGGTACTATCATGCATATTGTCTTAATTCTAGTGCATATTGTTATTGTTTTAAAATATGCACATATAGTTTTTATTTTTTATTTTTTATATGCTTTTTATTGAGTATAAAACCCAGGTTATAAGATATCCTAAGTGCAGCTTTAGTTGATAAATTCATGTTTGTATAAATTTGTGTACCTACTAATAATTATCTTTTTCATTTTAGCCATTCTGGAAGGTGAGCTATAAGTTTACTTATGAGATACAGAGAGTTGATTACTTTTTCCTCAATAAGAACAGTTAGTGAGTAGTTTGGTACATGTTCCTCTGTGTCTAATGCTGACTGCCAGAGTGATCAATAAGATTCTGTCACCCCAGGAATACTGAATGTTAGGAAACAAACATGAAGCATGGATTCTGACCTCAATTTGGAAAGGCAAGAACTCTACATGGGATGCAAGCAGCTCACAAGCACTGAAGTACTTGTGAGAATGATAAATGTTGCTTCAATGCTAATGTTGATCCTAACTGTTCAATGAAAGCAGTAGACTCGGTGCTTGAGTATAGAGAAGGGAAAGATGGCAGAACGTCAGTACTTAGGAAACTGATCTTCAGTTGGCCATCCAAGGGGAAGATGTTTGTGGGTTGTGGTGGTTTGAATGAGAGTGTCCCCCCCATAGGCTTTAAGTATTCAGACATTTTGTCTCTAGTTGGTGGCACTGTTCTTGGAGGCCTTAGAAGGTGTGGCTGTGCTGGAGGAAGTATGTCATTGGGAGCAGACTTAGTGAATTTAACAAGCCTTGTGGTCTCCAGTCTCTCTCTCTCTCTGCTTCCTGTGCTCATTGCAAGATGTGACCCTCGGCTTGCTGCTCCAGCCCCAGCCACCATGCTTCCTGCCACAATGGACTCTAATTCCCTGGAACCGTCCATTGTAACCTCAAATAAACTCTTCCTTTTATAAATTCCCTTGCTCATGATGGTTTTATCACAGCAACAGAAAAGTGACTAGTACATGGGTAGAGTGCTCTATAATATTTCATGATATTTACTGAAATGTACATTTATATAATACAATGTTAAGCATATATTTCAACACTGATCTAAAGTGGTGGAAACACAAATACACGGGCCAGCTCATTCAGTGTTTCAGAGAGGGTCACTCTTTGAATTTTTAGAATCTCTTACCTCTTGTAATCATTATGCCTGTGGTTGTTTAGACCTAAAGAGTGAAAATACTCTGGTGAAATGGAAACAAATTTTGTATTTCTTGTAGACAATTAGAAGAAATGATACACAGTTGTCTATCACTTGAAAGATCTTAATGGTTCATAATGGGTATTTTAAGTAAAGTTTTCTAGAGGAGCAGAACCAATAAAACATATATATGTGTGTTGGATAGCTTTAGTGTCAACTTGACACAACTGGGTTGAGGGAGCCTCAGTTGGGGAATTGGCTCCATTGGATTGGCCTGTGGAGTATTGTCCTGATGGTCGAGCAGTGTGGGAGAGCCCAGCCCACAATGAGTAGTGCCACCCTGGGCAGGTTGTTGTGTACTGTATAAGAAGGCGGGCTGGGCATGAGCCAGGAGAGCAAGCCAGTGAACAGCACTCCTCCATGGCCTGTGCTTCAGCTCCTGCCTCCAGGTTCCTGCCCTGAGTTCCTGCCTTGGGCTCCCTAAGTGACGAACTGTGACCCAGGAGATGTAAGCTGAACAAACCCTTTCCTCCCCAAGTTGGTGTTGGTCAGAGTGTTTTGTCACAGCAATGGAAGACAAACCAGAACAATATGCATATAAATGCACATACACACACACACACACACACACACACACACACACACATATATATATATATATATATATACATATATATGGAGATTTATATTTATGCAGTTCAACAATGGCCATCTGATCATTGGAGAGGCTGTGAACCTGGTGTCTGCTCAGTCCATGAAGCTTGATGCCTCAGCATTCCCAATCTGGCACTGAAGATTTAGAGCTTCCTAGAGAATCATTGGTATTGAGTTCACGTCAAAAAGCCAAAGACTAGCCAGGTGTGGTGGCACACGCCTTTAATCATAGCACTTGGGAGGCAGAGGCTGGCTGATCTTTGTGAGTTCAAGGCTGGCCTGGTCTACAGAGGGAATTCCAGGACACCTGGGGCTACAGGGAGACCCTGACTCAAAAAGACAAAAAAAAAAAAAAAAAAGCTAAAGAAGTTGGAGTCTGATGTTATTGAAGACAATAATGTCTATAGAGGCAGCAGAGGCAACAGATACACAGAGGGACTCCTTCAGGAAGGAGCTGACGCAGGCAAGCACAAACTGCTTTTTCCTTGTCTTCTTTTTCTTTTGGGCCTGCTGTTGAAAAATGTTACCTGCCTTGATAGTGTCTTCCCCTCAGCCAATCCTTTCTGGAAGCACTCTCACAAGCATGCCCAATGGTGTGTCTTTGAAGTGATTCTAAGTCCAGTCATATTAACAATGAATCTTAATCACCACAATTGGTATTTAAAATTTTTTTACTGATGACTGGATAACAAAAATGTGTTACATCTACACAATGGAGTTCTATGCAGTGGTAAAGAAAGATGACATCATGAGCTTTGCTGGTAAATGGATGGAACTAGAAGCTATTATGCTAAGTGAAGAAAAAAAAGGTGAATGGATTCCCTCATTTGTGGATGCTAACACCAAATCCCCAGTTGGCAAGCAAACTGAGCAACTTCATTATTATAGTTCATTGTATCTGAAAACAACTGTGCTATTCCAATGTGAATCTCTTAATGGGCTCTAGAATTGTCCTATCACTTGTATTCACACATTATAATTACCATATGTGAATGGAAGATATGTATTCATAGTCTATTCATATTCTTTTTACCTGCATGCAACTTTACTGTTAAAATGTGAGTCTCTGAATGTGTTTAAGAACTAACCTATAGTTATTTTCAGAATTTGTAATTTTGATTTATATGTGAAGTGTATATATGCATATTTTGGAGTAATATAAAATTAAAGGGAACAAAAAGGAGAAAAACATAATAAAAAACTGACTAAAACATAAACTAGTGAACAAAAAGTTTATAAAAGACTGAGAAAAATATGCAAGACAGGACTTAATTTGTATGACAGAATCCATGAGCTCTGGTGGGGGGCAGGGGAACGTAAGGGGTGGGCATGGATGGGGGAAAGAGTCTAGATTTGATTGAGAAATGTTGTATGAAATACACTCAATAAAAATTAATTTAAAAAATAAAATAAAAAGAAAACCTAATAAATAATAAATAAATTTTATTTTCTTGTATGTATGAGTATTTTGCCTGTATGTACATACAAGTACACCCATGCATGCAATGCACATGGAGGCCAGAGGAGAGTGTGGGATCCTCTTGAACTGGAGTTATGAATGGTTACTAGCTGCCATGTAGGTTTGGGGAACCAAACTCAGGTCCTCTATAAGAAACTGCTGAGCCATCTCTCCGGCCCTTTGATATCTTAAAAAAAAAAAATCTTTTCAATAGGAAATTTGACAGAGGAAAGCTTTCTGTAAGTGTTTCCTTTTTGTTTGTTTGTTTGTTTTCAGAAAACAAAATTCCAGGCAACTCTCCTACTAGAAGCTACATTTCCCAGTGTTGTTTGTAACTTGCTCAGCAAAACAACCCAGTTATGGCCCCCAAATCACATGGGTAGTTTATTCTTCATTTCCTGCACCTGGAATACGACTGAAAGTCCAGGAGCTATCTCAGCCACCTTGTAATATTGGAACGTAATCTTTGGAATGAAAGCCGAAAAGAACGAGAAGATATAATAGAAAACTGAAAGTAACTTTGACTAATTTGAGGAATGTCCTTGGAATTTTGGTCTTTAGTACACATACACACACACACACAATTCCTGACTGATAGCTCCTTCAATAGCTATGGAAAACTTTGTTACAGTTTTACATCAGAGCTACTTATAACACACACACACACACACACACACACACACACACACACACACACATCGAGGCACTTTGAGGGACTATATGATTCCCCCACCCAGAAATGTAACAATACCTTTCTTGTAAAAACCTCACATAGCAGATTATAATTTCCAAAAGTGTTGATAAGAATATCTCTGGCACGTGTTAGCTTCTAGATACTGCCTACTCCCTACACAAGCCTGGAGACCTCACTCTGAATCTGGGTAGGTCTTTTGGTAATCCCAATGATGATGATAGCAGAAAAGATACCATATGGATTTTTGAGACTGGGTCATGCAACTTCTGCCTGGTGCTCTATCTAGGGACATGTATGTGCCTAGTTCTGTGCTATTGTTTGGACGTCTGCTCCCCTAAAGATACCATGCTGGGAAGAATACTCAGATATAACTTCTTCATACAACTTCTGGCTGGGACCTGTATGTGCCCAGCTCCCCGCTACTGTATTGAAAGTCTGCTACCCTAAAGTCACTATGCCTAGAAGACCACACAGATGTAGAAAGAGACACTTCAAAATCTGATGTTTTATCCTACAGTTGTTTTTGCTTTTGTTTTTTGCCATGACAAAACTCAGACAGAAGAATCAGGACATTCTCAAGTTTATCCCAACAGCAGCCACTGACTGACATAAGAGGCCTTGAGCGATTTCAGAGCAGTGAGATAATAATATATAATCGTTGTGGTTTAAGCCACTGGTTTTAAAGATGACTAACACATAGTATATAGGAAACCAGGCCGTCCGAATAGGCTGAAAGTCAAGTTCTAAGATGTGACTCACATTCCATGTTCAGTTTCTCTGGTCTTACTGATTATTTGCATCTGGTTATACTTTCCTTTTGGATGCTTAAGGCCACACAGCCCAGATTAACCAAGATTTTTTTTTTCTTTTTTTTTTAAATTTTTTTAATTAATTTTATTTATTTCTGTATGTGTATGAATGTACTGTCTGCATGCAAGTCGGTGTACCCATGTCGTGCAATGCCGCGGAGGTCAGAAGAGGGTCTCGGATTCCCCTGGAACTGGAGTTCTCCTGGAATTGGTTTTCAGCTGCCATGTGGGTGCTGGGGATCGAACCCGGGTCCTCTGTAAGAGCGGTCGGCGCTCTTAACCGCTAGGCCATCTCTCCAGCCCCCAATTTTTGTTTTCTTAAGGTCAGTTGAGGATCTTGTCCTCAGGGGTCTCTCAGGGTTTTTTTGGGGGGAGGAGGGTGGGGAAACCTTGCTCCCTTCAGCTTTTTATGAACCCTTTTTGCATTGCTCCTAAAGGAGGAATTCTGTGATTGCCCTGTGACGTCTACTTCTTGGTGTTAGGTCACATCTCTAAATCCGTTCAAATAAATCCAGTCTCTACCTCTATAAGTAAGTTTTCAGATATTTAAAGCATCTTTCTAATTTCTTGTGAACTTTTGCTTCTCCGAATACTGAGTGTTGATTATTGCAGGGGAAAGGGATGCCAATAATTCCTTCTCGAACCCTCTCTCCTGAGTAAAAAGTAATGAATGTACTGTGGGTAAAAAACTAAGACAAAATTATTCATCGGAATTAGAATTGTGCCTGGCGTGGTGGTGCACGCCTTTAATCCTAGCACTTGGGAGGCAGAGGCAGGTGGATCTCTGTGAGTTCAAGGCCAGCCTGGTCTACAGAGTGAGTTTCAGGCCAGCTGGAGCTATAGGAAGACCCTGTCTCAAAAACACCAAAAAAAAAAAAAAAAGAATTGTGTAAAATATAAGCTATAAGGACATATCAAAATGGTGATTTTTCTGATTTTTAAAACTTTTAATATAAATATTGTTAAATTATTTATATTTTATGCACTTGAGAACCTTTTAATTTTATTTTTTAAAAGTTTATAATATACTATAATATATATATATATATATATAATATAGATATATATGTCTTCTTTGAGACAGCATCTCCCTGTAGCTCTGGCTGTGCTGTCCTGGAACTTGCTATGTAGACCAGGCTGGCCTTGAATTCACAGAGATCCGCCTGCCTCTGCTTCCCAAGTGCTAGGATTAAAGGCGTGCCCACCATGCCTGGTTTTACTTATTATTTTTATTTTATGTGTATGAGTGTATTGCCTGCATGTATGTAAGTGCACCTGTGCTGTGCAATGCCCATGGAGATCAAAAGCGGGTGTTGGATCCCCTGGAACTGGAGTTATGGACAGTTGTTAGCAGCCATTTAGGTGCTAGGAACTGAACCTGGATCCTCTGCAAGAGCAGTCAGTGCTCCTAACTGCTGAGCCATCTCTCCAGCCCCTACAGTATAGATATTGTTAAATTACTTACATTTCATGCACTTGAGAACTGTTTTGTTAATTAAATTTGTTGCTTGATAAGTTTATACATGTATATAATGTGTTTTGATTACTTTCCTGCTCATCCTCTCTTACATTTCCTTGCCACCTTTATTAACACTCCGTCCCCCATACTAATCCCATTATCACATTTATGGCTTTTTTGGTTTTTGTTTATGACCCACACCATTTAACCAGGGCTTTCTGACCATGAGTTTAGAACTAGCCCTGGAAGCCTAATGGGCCCAGTAGTGGGCATACAGCCAAAGATAATGACCTGTCTTGCTCCAGAATCTATTGATATCTAATAGTTCAGCAAGGAGGTGTGCTCCTCCCCAACTTATACTGGGCTGTGCAGGCAGCCAACTATAGCTGCTGTGAGCTCATTATTGTAATGGTAATATCATATTCAGAAGACAGGATTTCAAGCCCTTCTCCCTATCTTACTGCTTTTTTTAATATTCTATCTGCTCTTCTGGAATGTTCCCTGACCTTTACAGAGAGCAGTATAAATATCCTGTTTAAGGCTGTGCACTCAAACCAGCAACCTGCTTTCAGCACCTTGAGCAGTCATGAGTCTCTGCATTCACTATTGTTAATTGTACAGAAAATTAGCAGTAATCTCACCCTAAGGGTGAGAATAGCATTTGTCTATGAGTGTGCACATAAAAGTGTTTCAAGACTGAGCTACTACAGGGGTTTCAGCCTCTTCAGAGTATAGACTGCCATTGTTGGACTACCCAAGCTGTATCATGGAGACCGGTACAGGAAGATCAAGACAGGATGCCATGCTTAGTGGACATCATTTGGTGACCATGGGAAGGGAAGACCCCAGAGTGGAGCACAAGGGCAGAACTGATGGCGGTTTGGGCTTGCCAAGGAGGAGACTTCAAACAATTCCTGAAGGAAAATATGACATCTTTAAGCTTAATAAAGGGAAAAAAACTCATAAGCTGAAGATGCTAAAACCTATGATATATGTAGCATTCATATATACATATTTTGGAATGATGCAACTTGGAAGGAACAACAGCAACAACAAAAGACTGGGCCAAAGAACTGACTGAAATGGTGAACTTCTGCTCGAAACAGTAAACTTCCACATCAAAAATTTTAAAAGAGACTGAGAAAAAGATGAAAAACATGTTTGACAGAATGCATGAGCTCTGGTGGGGTGGGGGGCAAGGAAGGGGGAGTGGGTCTAGGCTTGATTGGAAATTTTGTATGAAATGCACAAAGCTTCAATAAAAATTGGCTTTGAAAAACAAATGCTTTGAATATGATTTGATGCTGTGTCAATCTAGCTACACAGTAAGTATCGAATTCCCCCACACCTCCAGTCTATGATCTCCCCATCCATAGGTTTCTGACTGGGTCTATAGTACCAAACATGAATTCCCTCTTGCGATGTCAGCCTCAAATCAAAGATTGGTTGGATACCTAGAAGAGTTGTCCACTCAGTATTGCACCAATGGGTGTATCTTGCGTAGTAGCTTAGTATTGTAGTTCATGGTGTTCTCAGCTGGGTATGACTGTTGATGCCTTTCTTCTCTGACAGCTTGCATAACAACCTTTAATACTCTGAAAGCTAGCCAGCAGGTCAGTTGCGGGTTGATCTCTTTATATCTTGCATCCAAAGTGTGTGATATCCTCAGCAGTAAGGTCTTATCATCTACTTTTATCATCTACTTATTATGTACAACCAAAAGAAATAGCAAGATCCCATTTTGTTTTGAGGGCCTCTAGGGCCTGCTGGATGAACAATTCACAAAGACGTATTCCACTCCTGGCACTGGGATGGCTTCTACAAGCAAAATTCTACAGCCGTGTAGGCTATCTCCTAAGTTTAAAAAGTTGTGCATTTTGTTTGTCTGCATTTGTTTGTTTGTAGACCAAGCTTAGTGTCCACATGTGATTCCACGAGAGACTGTTAACTTAGAGGGAAATTGGAATTTAAAATTAAGGCTTTTTTTTCATTTTTTGAATACTTCTGTATGTTGTAGGGTGCTTTTTTTTTTTTTTAAAGATAATAATACTTAAATAAAAAAGATCTCAGAGATTCTCATACTGTCCATAAAGAAATAAAATGATTGCATTTGGTGCCTAGTTGAACTGCTTAAAGTAACACAGCCCAACTGCCCTTTTATTTACCTGCCAGTTACTCAATTCATCCAAAACAAGTAAACCAAGACTCACTATTCAAAAACCATCCAGCTTTTCTTTCCACTTTCTTCTCTCTGTCAGAAATTCTTTATCAGCTTTGGCTCATTGACAGACCACAGATCATCTATCTTTAAAGGGTGAATTTGCATATAAAAAACAAAAATCTGAGTAAATTCTTTCATTTCTCTTAGTGTAGAAAGAAAAGCAAACCTTCACAGACTTGCATTTCCTAGCATATAGCATAAAAGGAAGTTGAAGGAAGGCCTGAGGATGTAGCTTATTTGGCAAAATACTTGCCTAGGTATACAGGGGCTTGTGTTAGAGCCTCTGTACTAAAAACAGCAAGATAGTGAATATCTGTAATCCTAGACCTGAGGCTGAAGAAGAAGGGTCAAAAGTTCAAAGTTGTCCTCAGCTACATAGCTTAGTTGGAAACCAGCCTAGGCTACAGAGAGTTTCAAAACAAACAAATAAAGGAAAATATATAAAGAGAACTTTTTCTTTATGCTTATTTCACATTTCTTTCCAAGTCCAACATTCCGGTATAGGTCTATGAATTCTCCCTCACTTATGGCCTATATATCTCATCTTTACTCAAGGTGATGCTTTATGGTTCTATTTCCTTTATAATAGAATTACTATCTAATCATAATAGAATCTAAGCAATATGAAACTTGGGATGTAAATCTTTGATTTGGAAAACATCAGACTCTGAGAGTTACACATTCTCTCTACAATGGGCTCAGCAGCGGGACTACAGGTAAGGAAAGTCCCTTGCCAATGCAAATAACTTGCTGGAACATTCTTCAGGACTCAGGTAGGGCCTCACTTGGGCCGAGGAGAGTAGAATTGTCCTGAGAGCTCAGGTGGTAAAGTCAGTCAGAGCTGCTTGAGAAAGTCCAGGGTATGGGTGAAAGCCAACAGGAGGTTGGCAGAGAAAGCAAGACTCAGACTGCACTCTGGAAACAGCGGAAATCCTCCTTTTCGTAGAGAATCAAACACACTTGGACAGGTTGTTCCACCAGCCGTGGATCAGGGTGAAAGCCTTTATAGGTTTTTTTTAAGGGTCCAAATTTAAGTTCTTCCGCTTCTGCACACCACTCTGAATGTTTCATAGAGATGGCTTTTGGCTAGTTACCATTTTCAAGTGCCTGCTTTCCTTAACACACTTGTAATGCCTAAGAAAGCAGTAAGCAGAGAGGCATGCCATGCATCTTCCAGGGTAGAAAATGTGCTTAGCACATATACATTTAATTAACATGGAAAACACATTTTAGTCAAATACTATGGTGGTAAGAAACATAAACCGCCATTTAAAGCACCTATTATAGATCAAACAGGTACTAGATTTTTTTCTAATTATTTAGTTCATCTAAATATCCACATATTGTGACTACATCATGCTTGAACAAAAAAGGCTGGAAAATGCCTGGCACTGGGATCTGTGTTTACAGCATCTAACTTAGAGTCTTCCTAGTCAAGATCTGCCCAGACGACGAAGACAAGTGCATCTAAACCCCAGAATATTAATTTCTTTTCCTTCCTTTATTAGACTGTTTGCAGTCTATCACTCATGAGATGCCAAGATTTCCAACAACCACCAGAAGTAAGAGAACAACAGGGCAGAGATTCTCCTCTATAGTCTTTGAAAGGCTGTAGAAGAGCAGATACCTTCATCTCTTGCTTCTGGCCTTCAGAACTGTGATAGAGGAAATTTATGTTGTTTAAGATATCCAGTTTATAAAAGTTTGCAACATCAACCCTCACACCTTGATGTTTAGTTCACTGAAAATGGTCTTAGAAAGAACTTAATCTGTCTACTTCATTGCTACCAAAAAAATTCAAGCCATCCTTAGGTTCATCTTGAAGAGTATAACCTATTATAGCCTATAACCATTTCCTTACTGACCCAGACTTTATCCATTCAAGGAAACTCATGTAAAGCTTCAGGTTGCATTATGACCCTACCTAAAAGTCTCATTTCTACTACTTCTAGTACTTCCTTAATTGTCCAATCATGGCTTGCAAGAAAATGTCCACCATAGAAAACCTTCTACCTCACCTTGTGTTCTGTTTACTCCTTGACTTCCAGGTCTCTTCCTTTTCTTTCTTTTCCTTTCTTCTTATTCTGGTTGTTCAAATTTGGCACATAATGTCTCACAGCCTTTGAAAGAAGAATTTAGTCTTTCAGAGAATATCCATTCCTTTCCTCCTAGTTACTACTCTTCTACCTACCAGCTCCTTCCTACTGTGGCTCTATGAACACTCTCATTCTACCACAATAGTGTCTCCTTTCTCACAGCTGTCTATACTATGAATTTTTCCATTCTTTTACCAAGAACTAGAGTTCAATTCCTCTTCCTTTGAATGCAGGCTAGCCTCATAACACACCAGTAACCAAAGAATTTGCTGAAAGATTTGTCATGTGACATCCTAGATTAGATACCTAAAGTTAAAAATAAAAACAAAAAACAAACTTCCAAACTTCCTGCTCAAACCTGTAAGGGTGTGCACCTCTGCCCAACTCCTTGGCGTCCAGCTGAGGTAGGGACTGTGCACAGCAGACCAAAGCACTCCCTCCCTGACCATTAGAGTGGCCATCATTGTGGAAACAGGTATTGAGACTGGGGTCACAAGGTAAAAGAAGGGACAGCAAACCTGCCACTCCTCAGTTAACCTAGAGGAACAGCCTTTCAACCCAAAGAAGAAATATTCCAATTTAGCATCAGATTACAATCAACAAATCAAATCCACATGCCAAAGAAATACAAAAAAATCAATACCATGGGAAAAACAAACAATACATCCACACCAAATTCTATTAATCCTATGGAAGACTCCAACAATGAGTTCTCCCTGGAGGTAACCCAGGACCCAGATTTTATTTATTTTTTTAATTTTTTTTAAATTTTATTTATTGTTTATGTGTATGAGTGTACTGTGTGCATGTAGGTTGGTGCATCCATGTCATGCAGTGCCACAGAGGTCAGAAGAGGGCATCAGATTCCCCTGGAACTGGAGTTAAAGATGGTTCTTAGCCTCCATGTGGGTGCTGGGGATTGAACCCGGGTCCTCTGCAAGAGCAGTCGGCATTCTTAACTGCTAGGCCATCTCTCCAGCCCCAAGGACGCAGATTTTAAAAGAACAATCATAGACATACTCAAAGAAATCAAGGAATGTAAAGAACAAATCAAACAACTGAAGGGAGAGAATGACAAAGTCCAGAAGGAACTAGAAGGAGAGAAGGACGAACACCTGAAGGAAGTGGAAACACTGAAAAGATCTTAGGCTGAAATGAAACAGGAAACCAAGGAGAGAAAGACAAGCTCCAGAAGGAAATGGAAATACTAAAGAAATCACAGGATGAAGTGAAAAAGGAAATCAAACACATATCCAATCAGCAGGAAAGGATGGGAGAAAGAGTAACAGATTAGATGAACCAGAAAATAGAATATCAAGTTGGGAAGATAAAAGAACTAGAATGCTCAAGTAAAGATTATGAAAAATTAAAAAAACTCAAGAGTGGAACAATCAGGAAATATGGGACACCATGAAAAGACCAAATCTCTGCATCATAGAGATAGAGGAAGGAGAAGAATCCCAGGACAATGGTATTGATCAGATCTTCAACAGAATAATAGAAGAAAATTTCCCCAAACTGAGAAATGACAAGCCCATACAAATACAAGGACCACATAGAACACCAAATAGACAAGATCAGAAAAGAAATTCCCCACACCATATCATAGTTAAAACATTACATGCCCAAAACCAAGATAAAATACTGAAGGCCACAAGAGAAAAACAAGTTACATACAAAGGGAAACCCATCAGAATTATACCTGACTTTTCCATGCAAACCATGAAAGCCAGAAGATGGACCAAAGTATTCCCAGTGCTAAAGGACTATAGATGCCAACCCAGATTACTATACCCAGCAAAAAAGTCAATTATATAGTTGAAAAAGAAAGAAAAATCTTTCATGACATAAACAAGATGAAAGAATTCGTATCCAGAAAACCAACCCTTCAGAAAATACTCAAAGCAATTCAAAGGTCAGAGGAAAGGAGCAACTATCCCCAAGCAACTAGAGAGAATAATTGATAACAGTCTAACTGTGAGAATACTAACATAAACCAAGAATGCAAACAGAAAATAAGGTGAAAGGAAGCAACATACATCTCTCAATAATAATCTTAAATATTAATGGTCTAAACTCCCCAATCAAAAGACATAGATTGGGAGAATGGATTAGGAAACAGAACCCATCTATATGCTGTCTACAAGAAACCAGTCTCACCCTCAAGGATGGGCTTCAACTTAATGTGACAGGATGGAAAAAAAATATTCCAAGCAAATGGTGCTGAAAAGAAAATAGGAGTTGCTATTCTAATATCAGACAAAATAGACTTCCAGGTAAATCTAATAAGAAGAGACAAAGAGGGTTACATTCTTATCAAAGGAACAATAAACCATGAACATTTCATAATCATGAATACATATGCACCAAACTCTTGTGCAGCAAACTTTATAAGCCCAATTCTGCAGGACCCAAAGACACAGATTAATCCCAGCACACTAATAGTAGGGGACCTCAATACTCCACTGAGGCCTTTGGACAGGTCAACTGTACAAAGAATAAACATAGAGACATCTGAACTGAACAATACAATACACCAAATGGACCTCACAGATATCTATGGAATATTCCACCCAAACACCAAAGAATATATTTTCTACTCATCACCCCATGGAACATTCTCCAAAATTGACCATGTACTGGGGCACAGAAAAAACCTCAACAAATATAAAAGGATTGAAATAATCCCCATGTATTCTATCAGACCACACTGCAATAAAACTCAATACCAACACCAGAATAAGTCCTACTGTTTACAGGAACACATGGAGACTAAACAACACACTCCTAAACAATGAAAGGGTCAAGGAAGAAATAAGGAAAGAAATAAAAGTATTCCTGTAGCTAAATAAAAAATACAATACAACACAACAAAAAGCAGTTATAGAGGGAAATTTATAGCACTAAGAGCCTACATTAAAAAAAACAAAAAGAGCACAAATAAATGATCTCCAGCTGAAAGCACTTGAGCGGCAACAACTGAGTCCTAAACCCAAAAGACAAGAGGAAATAACAAAAATTAGAGCAGAGATCAATGAAATAGAAGCAAAGAAAACTATAAAAAGAGTCAATGAATCCAAAAGCTGGTTCTTTGAAAGGATAAACAAGATAGACTTCTAGCCCAGTTAACCAAAAGAAAGAGCAGCTCCAAATTGATAGAATTCAAGATGAAAAGGGAAACATCATGACAGACATCGAAAAGATTCAGACAATAAAATGAGAATATTTTAAAAACCTATACTCTACTCAATTTGAAAACCTCAGAAAAATGGATGGATATCTGAAATCCTGGAATTCACCAAAGCTTACTCAAGAAAATATTGACAGCTTAAACAGGTTCATAACACATGAGGAAATCAAAATAGTAATTCAAAACCTCCAAACTAAAAAAATCCCAGGCCTAGATGGATTTATGGCAGAGTTCTATAAAACCTTTAAAGAGGACATACAACCACTATTACTCAAATTGTTCAAAAAGAAGAGAAACAGAGGGAAATCTCCCAAATTGTTTCTACGAAGCCAGTATCACTCTAATATCCAAACCAGGCAAAGATACAACCAAAAAAGAAAACTATAAGCCCATTTTATTAATGAACATAGATGCAAAAATTCTCAACAAAATACTTGCAAACTGCATACAGACACACATCGAAAAGATCATTCACCATGACCAAGCCAGATTTATACCAGAGATGCAGGGATGGTTCAACATACACAAATCAATAGATATCATAAAACACATAAATGGGCTGAATGACAAAGACCACATGGTTATCTCAATTGATGCAGAAAAAGACTTCAACAAAATCCTGCATTATTTCATGTTTAAAGTCCTAGAGGGAATTGGACTGGAGGGAACATTCCTCAATACAATCAAAGTCATATACAAAAACCCGCAGCCAACATCACCCTAAATGTGGAAAATTTGGAAGCATTTCCCTTAAAATCAGGAATCTACCTGTCTCCACTCCTCTTCAATATAGTGTTTGAAATGCTTCCTACAGCAATAAGACAAGAAAAAGAAATTAAAGAAGTACTAATTGGAAAAGAGGAAGTCAAACTATCCCTTTTTGCAGACGATATGATAGTGTACCTAAGGGACGCAAAAAACTCCACTAAGAAACTCCTAGAAACGATCAAGAGTTTCAGTAAAGTAGCTGGATACAAAGTTAACCTAGAAAAATCAGAAGCCTTTCTTTATACCACCAACAAACAAAGAAGGACTATAAGGAGAACATCCCATTCATTATAGCCTAAAAACTTACCTTGGAACAAATCTACCAAAGACACCAAAGATCTCTACAATGAAAAATTTAAATCCCCGAAGAAGGAGATTGAAGAAGATACCAGAAGATGGAAAGACCTCCCATGCTCATGGATTGGGAAAATTAATAGAGTAAAAATATCTATCCTACCCAAACTAATATACAGATTCAGTGCAATCCCAATCAAACTCCCCATGAGTTTCTTCTTGGACTTAGAAAAAAAAATCCTTAGAGGCAGGCAGATCTTTGTGAGTTCAAGGCCAGTCTGGTCTATAGACCAAGTTCCAGGACAGCTGGGGCTAAAGGGAAACCCTGTCTCAAAAAGACAAAAACAAAATTCCTTAAATTCATGTGGAAAAACAAAAGACCCTGGATAGCCAAAGCAACCCTGAGCAAAAAAGAGCAACACAGGGGGGATAACCATACCTGACTTCAAATTATAGTACAGGGCTATTGTAATAAAAACAGCATCGAACTGGCACAAAAACAGACAAGTAGCTCAATGGAACAAAATTGAAGATTCAAACCTGAGCACATTCAAGTTCAGCCACCTCATATTTGACAAGGGGGCCAAGAAGACCCAATGGAGGAAAGACAGCATCTTCAGCAAATGGTGCTGGCAAAACTGGATTGCTACTTGTAGATAGATGAAGCTGAACCCCTACCTTTCACCATGCACAAAAATCAACTCCAAATGGATCAAAGACCTCAATGTGAAACCAGAAACTGAAAATGATAGAAGAAAATGTTGTCAGTAAACTACAAGACATAGGCCTAGGAAATGTTCTAAATCAGATAGCAGCTGTGTTGGACACAAGGTGAACAATAGATAAATGGGACCTCATTAAACTCAAAAGCTTCTGTACAGCAAAAGAAACAATCAAGGAAGTGAAGAGAAAACCCTCAGAGTGGAAGGAAATCTTCAACACTGATACATCAGATAGAGCATTAACATCCAGAATATATAAATTATTAAAAAAAACCCAAAGGATCAAGAAAAAAAATGACACTATCAAAAGCTGGAGTAAAGAGTTGAATAGAGAATTCACAAATGTATAAGTGAAGATGGCTGAGAAATATCTTGGAAAGTGTTCAACATCACTAATAATTAAGGAGATACAAATTAAAACCAGCTTAAGATTTCACCTTATCCTGGTAAGAATAGCCAAGATTAGGAAAACAAATGACACCAAATGGTGGAGAGGTTGTGGAGAAAGGGGAACACTCATCCACTGCTGGTGGGAATGCAAACTTGTGCAACCCCTATGGAAAGCAGTGTGGAGAACTCTTAAAAGACTGAAAATGAGCCTACCACCTGACCCAGTCATACCACTCCTGGGTATATACCCACAAGACTCATCCTATTACAAAGACACAGACACATCTATGTTTATTTTATTTTATTTTAATTTTTTAAAATTTTTTATTTATTTCCATATGTGTATGAATGTATTTTCTGCATGCAAGTCTGTGCACCCGTGACGTGCAATGCCGCGGAGGTCAGAAGAGGGCGTCGAACTCCCCTGGAACTGGAGTTCTCCTGGAATTGGAGTTTCAGACGGCTCTCGGCCGCCATGTGGGTGCTGGGGATCGAACCCGGGTCCTCTGCAAGAGCGGTCGGCGCTCTTAACCGCTAGGCCATCGCTCCAGCCCTTGCATCTCTCTTCAACAATAGAAAAAAGCTGGAAGCAACCCAAATGTCCCTCAACCAGTGAGTGGATACAGAAAATGCGGTACATCTACACAATGGCGTTCTATGTGGCAGTAAAGAAAGATGACATGCAGGTAAATGGATGGATCTAGATGACATTATGCTAAGTGAAGTAACACAGTCCCAAATCCCTAGTTTCAAAGCTAACTGAGCATTGTCTATTTTCTTTTTTATATGAAAGCAGGGGTTTGGTTAAAAGGAGAATCCCTTAATTGGCTTGAGAATTAACCTACCACTTATGTTCATATTTTGTAATATTGGTCTGTGAATGAATGATATGTATGCATAATTTGAAGTAATATAAAAATTAAAAGGGAAAATGTGATAAAAAAGACTGAGAGAAAGATGAAAGACATGTATAGTAGAACGCAGGAACGGGGTGGGGTGGGGGGCATGGAAAGATGAATATGTCTAAATTGAACTGAGAAATGATGTATGAAATACACAAAACATCAATAAAAAAGAAAAAGCCATATGGAAACCTACCAGTATAGAAGCTTCTTAAAGTATATACATATGTATTATGGAAAGATATTAAAAGGAATTACCTTATAATGGGGGAATATTGCCCCTAGTAGACACCATGGGCTAGCAAAGTGAAAGCCCAGTACAGGAAGGGACTCCCTCTTTTGAAGCTGTTGACCAGGGGTCCCATGGACCCTGTTCAAACAATACTGCCCATTGCCCCTGCCCTTAGTTATTGCCCAGAACTTGACAGTAAGACCCTATTATTGAAGACACTGCATACCTGAGCTGTAGAACAAACAAGGAGAAATCAAGCTGGTAAAACAAACAAATGAACAAACAAACAAACAAACAAACAAACAAAAACACCCTTCCATTTAATTTTCTCAGGATGCTTGCTTTGGGAGAATTTGGTTGTTACATAAGTAACCCAACCAGCCTGTGATCACCAGGGTAGAAATGTCATGCTCCAGTTGGCATTTCCATCTGCACTCTTTCTCTGACCCATTCCCATAATTGATAGGCCAGCCCCATTCATCAGCTGTCTCACTGAGTGGCCTTCAGTCGCACCACAAGGAGTAAAAACAAACCTATGCAGCCACTCTCTGACCAAAGTCCCAATCCGCAGGTCCATCAAACATAATCCAGGGGGTGTTGCTTCAGACCATTGAGTTTGGGAATAGTTTGCAATCTACCCCCAAGCTAGTTGTGGAACAGCTCCATAGTAATTATCCACAGCTCACAAACATCTCAAGAGACCAGAACGTCTGTGTGAGCAGATATTATGTCTGTCTTTCTAGTAATCATATGCCTAGCATCTAACGTATGATTTTTTGGCAGGTCCTATTAATCCTAGCACTTGGGAGGCAGAGGCAGGCAGATCTTTGTGAGTTCAAGGCCAGCCTGGTCTACAGAGTGAGTTCCAGGACAGCTGGGACTACAGGGAGACCCTGTCTCGAAAAGACAAAAACAAAACAAAACAAACAAAAAAAACCGTATCTTGCACAGTGGTAAAAGCAGTTGGTCACTCCCCAATAAGACAAAAAAAAAAAAAAAAAGAGAGTTCCAAAGTCAGACTACATAAAGCTTACTGCTACATAAAGACTTGTGGGATGCCTCATGTTAAAAGAAAGAATGAGCTTTTCCACTCTTGGCCCCTTGTAATAGAACCTGACATTTGCAATTTCAGTCACAAGGAAAGAATGTAGAACTAATTCCTTTCAGGTGTCTAAACTGACCATTCTTATTCAGAATCTTCTACTGAGATGACAAAATGTATTATGTTATATTAATATTTTTTGGGACCTGAAGTAATTTGGTAACATCAAGGGCTAGAAAGTAGCTTCATATTAAGCTGAAAACTGACTATGACTACAGAAACACTGTCTAGTCTCCATAAGATAGAATATCATTTCTTGTTTGTTGCCATCACTTTTTATAAACTAATTAACCCATGCGATGATGTTTCTGCCAGTGAATATTAGAGAAATTTACAACAGTTAAACTGCCCCACATTCACCTTAAACAAAAATAGAACAGGAAGTACAACCTTATTTGCATAATTGTTTTGGATTCCCTAGACACAAATAATTTTCAGGGTTGTCTTATGTGAATACAATCTGCATTTCAAACTAAGGGCTTCAGATTTTTTCACTCAACTCCTTTATAATTAGAATCTAACCTGTCTCTGGAGGTTAATTGCATCTGAAATGTTTTATACATACCTTGGGTCTTTTATTGTAAGAAGATTCTGGCCAGTCTAAAATCATATAGTATGATTTGTCTTCAGAATCCATCTTGGAGGGTTTGTGAAAATGGTACAGACCACTCATTCTTCTCTAAGTTTCAACATAACATATTTCCTTACATAGACATGCTATTTGGATGGTACCTCACTTATGATAGTCTGATTTACATTTTTATGTATGTAATGATAATGCAAAATTATCCACACAGCCATTTTTTTCTCACTATCAGTATTTAATGTTACATGACATAATTAATGTTTAATTTTATGATTTTTTTTTTCTTACAACTGTCAGGGAGGGGTTTTTTGAGGTCATTTGTTATGTCATTTGGTGTTTGTTTATTTAAAACAAATTCAACATTCTTGTGGGGACGAAGTGTCTTGTTGCCAGTACTCCACTTTGTCTGAAAATCACATTACAGGTCAGGGACTGGCCTCCGTCCTCAGAGGAGATCAGCCTGCCTTGGTTCTTTCATGGGGGCTTGGGGGGGAACTAAAGGCATGCAACTTACCATGTCTGGCTTCAATGTAATTTTTATTATTCCTTGTTTTTATTTTATATGTTATGGAAGTGTATTGCTGCATTGTATTTGTAAAAATACCCAACCCCCTGTTTATCGGGAGTGCCCAACAGCAGGTCATTAAAAAAGGGGCCATTGGGAATCAGCCTGGTTGTGTGGTTTACATGCCTTTCAATCCTAAGCCCCACTTGGGAGGCAAGGCGGGCAGAGCCTTTATCTTTTTTAGTTCCAACGGGCAGCTGGTTCTCCCGATTGCGTTCAGGGAACAGTGCTGGGGTGAACCCCGGGAGACCTGTTCTTTGAAAATGAGCCACAAAAAAAAAAAAAAAAAAAAAAGAAAAGCCATTGGATCCCCTGGAACTCGAGTTACAGATGGTTGTTAGCTGCCTTGTGGGTGCTGGGAATCAAACCCAGATCCTCTGCAAGTACAGCCAGTGCTCTTAACTGCTGAGTCATCTCTCTAGCCCTTAAACACATTTTGATTAACAAAATTTTCAGTGGGTTCACTGGGATGTAATGTCATCATAATTGGAGAAACATCTGTATTCAATAAACGTAGGGTTTTATTTCTTGCCTATGTTACATGACTTAATGGGTAGGGAGGAGAAGGAACAGAAGGTATTCTCCAGTCTTCATAGTTACCCAGGGACCTAAGATAGACAAGAGTTCATTTGGGGATATGTTTCCAAGACTACAAAGACAGGAAACAGCAGTTGGCAAGCCACACACTGGCTCTTCATGTTTCTGCCTTTCCGTCCCCATCTGTGCTCCCGATACACTGATCTGTTGCTATTGTATCCTAGTGTCCTTCCACTTCATTATCCAAGGAAGGTTCATGGCAATGCCAATTTTCAAAGTGTACAGTGTAGTACATGTCCTCTCTGGAGCCTAGAAAAAGACAAGAATAGAATTTGCACACCTTTAATTATCACTATAAGTTAGAAAGTACTTGCAAACAAGCAATCATTTGTTGAAGGGCTCAAACATCCTAGACTTTCCTCTTCTTCTTCTTTTTTTTTTTTTGGGTCTTTTCCAGACAAGGTCTCCCTGTAGCCCCAGCTGTCCTGGAAATCACTCTGTAGACCAGGCTGGCCTTGAACTCACAGAGATCCACCTGCCTCTGCCTCCCGAGTGCTAGGATTAAAGGCGTGCACCACCATGCCCGGCGACTTTCCTCTTCTTAATATTTATCTCCAAATGCCCAAATCTCCAAATGGAAGGCACTTAAATAATAGAAACTATGAGATAAACAGTGCAGTCTTTGAAATGATAGTTACAAATAAGAAGGTAGTGCTATGGTTTGGACAAGGCCTGTCCCCTCCAAATCTCACGTAGAAACCTATCTCCAGGGCAGAGTATTGAGAAATGGGCCTTTGGCAAATTAAGTCAAGAGAGTGCTGGATTAATCCACTGTTGAATTAATGGGCTAAAGTTGTATCCTGGAACGGGCTATGCAGTAAAAGAAGTTTCTCTGGAATAAAAGCTCTATCTTGCCATGTGTTGTCCTCTGACATATTGTGATGAAGCAAGAAGGCCCTCAGCAGATACTGATCTGATACCAGTACCATTCTCTGGATTTCCCTGCTTTCAGAACAGCAAACGCCTATTCTTTAAAAACTGCCTAACGTTAAGTATTTTGGTATCGTAGCAAGATGTGGACTAAAACACTACTACTCTGCATCTGATATCTCTATGGCCCTAAAGCTAACTATTGTGCAATACTGGGATAATCTACTGCATGTTTTAAGGAGTGAATACATAATCATGGCACCCAAAATGTGGTAGAGAGCCAGAAGCATCAGCACCACATGGGGGTACATTGTCAGTACAGCTCTATCCCAGTATCGCTAAATCAAAACTTTAACAAAAACTCTAGGTGAACTGCATGCACCTTCACACTTCAGAAGCACTGGATTTGGATATCTGTAGTATGCCCATGAACTCAGTAGTACATCATTGTTTGAAATTGCACAATTGGGGTTCAATATTTTTAAATGGGTTTGTGGGGCTGGAGAGATGGCTCAGCAGTGAAGAACATTTGCTGTTTTTTTCAGAGGACCCACGTTTGATTCCCAGCACCCATATGGTGGCTAAAAACTGTCCATAACTTCTGTTCCAGGAGATCTGATGCCCTCTTCTGGCCTCTGCAGGCTTTGCATGACAGGGGTTCACTTACATACATTCAGGCAAAACATTCATACACATAAAAATAAAAATAAAATTAAAAAGTAAAATAAGAATGGGTTTGCTTTTTAATATTTTATTTATTTTTATTATATGTCTATGAGTGTCTTGCCTGCATGTAAATTCATCATATGCATACAATGCCCATTGAGGCCAGAAGAGGGTGTCAGAACCCCTGGAGTGAGAATTACAGAGGGTAATTACAGATGGGTGGGTACTGGGTCCTCTGCAAGAGCAATAAGTGTTCTTAACTACTGAACCATGTTCCCAGGCCTAGGTTTGTTTTTTAAATTTTTATTTTCAACTAGTCACAGGGGGTCAAAAATCCAAAATAATTTATAGTTTTTAATTAGGAGCACAATTAACTATATTTAAAAAACAGCTTTTTAATATAAGGTTTCATTATGTATCCCTGGCAGGCCTGGAACATGCTATGTAGCTATGGCTGGCCTTGACTTCACAAAGATCCACCTGCCTCTGCCCCTGGAGTGCTGAAATTAAAAGATATATTATCCAGCCTCCAAAGGAACAGCAATTGTGTGATGTTGCCTTAACAGACAATAGGACACTCAACACAACCTACATGTCTCACAATATAACTGAAGTTCTGATTTTCCCCTCATATATTTGCCTTTGGGTTGGTTTTCAGATCCTTAAAGACAAAACACACATTTCCACACTTTATACAATCTATATATAATTTTTTATTTTATTTTTTTAATTTTTGTATGTGTATGAATGTACTGTCTGCGTGTAGGTCTGTGCACCCATGTCATGCAATGCCACAGAGGTCAGAAGAGGGTCTCGGATTCCCCTGGAACTGGAGTTCTCCTGGAATTGGAGTTACAGATGGTTCTTAGCCGCCATGTGGGTGCTGGGGATAGAACCCGGGTCCCCTGCAAGAGCAGTGGGTGCTCTTAACCACTAGGCTATCTCTCCAGCCCACAATCGATATATTTTCAATGACTACTTCAGATTTAACCCATTCTGAAGAAAGTATTACTTTGATGTACAATACTGGCAGTCCATTATTCACATCAATATAAATATAGTATTATACACAAATATTGGTCACTTAAGGTATTTATTGTCTTATTGTCTTTAAAATAAGAGTGTGCCCATAAAGAACAAAGTAGTAAGACTGGGATGAATGGAAATTAATTGCTCAAAATTATTCCCTCCCTGAATGGAAGAAGTGTTTTGTTTGTTTGTTTTTAATGAAATTTTAGGCAACATAATTTCAACCAGCTGGGGAAATGTAAACCTGATTTGTTGCTCAACAATAATACTTAGAATTGTTTAATGCTTGTTGTGAAAATAATGCATTCTACATAAATTTCTCAGTGTAATCACCACCTGGGTCGAGAAAGAAGATACAAATTGCCATATATTTTGTGGCTCCATCTAGCATAAATAAGACAAATATATCCACTATAGCTTTATGATGCCTTTTCCTTTGAGTATGTTCCCTTTGCAAAACCACTGCTGAAAGATACTGAAAACATTGAATGAGATACATAAAACATGCGTGGATAAGGCAGGACAATATATGTGTATTCAGAGTCACTATGAGACAGCTCAGTCATCACCTTTATAATTTAAGTGTCTTGACACAGTTGATTCCCAATTGGTTATGGTAATTTTTCTGCTGCCCCTAAAATAAGCGAATTTTATCATCCATAGATACTTGAAGCTTATATGCAGTGTTTATAGTGCTGCTTCGGGTTTACTTTAATAAAAATCCTGTTTCACCAGAAAGTAAATCTTGTTGCCTAAATGAAATATGAGCCTAAACCTACCAGAACTCTAAGGAAACATATGTTCTCTTCCATTATTTTTAGAGAGTGGAGTTTTTGACATCTGATTCCTAGTTTGACCAGCAAGAGGTCAGAGGTTACACAGGATTTGATCATGAGGAACTCAAGTCGTTTTACAGTACATATGATCAGAGTTTGGATGCTATAAGCTCCTTTAGATATATAATGGTGTGAATAACAAAGACTAGAAAACCTCTTTCTCCCCTTCATTCTCTACCAGTCTCAGTTTTAATTAGTAGTTTCTCAGTCATTCAGGAAACTACTGAGGATCTATTCTGGAAAATCAGAGGACTTCCCGCCCAAGAACACGAGAATGTGCTGGTTCCTTATAAAAAGAACTGAGAAAACAGCATAGAAACCACTGCCACTGAATTGCCACTGGACAATTTCTTTCTCACGGGGTGACATAACAGAAACTGTGCTTTAGCTGTTAATGGAACACGATGTGCGGTCTGTCTTCAGGTCACTTTAGTTCCTGCGCTGTTTTCTTCCCAGTGGAGTGTCTTAGTATTATATATATGTATTTTTTTCATTTTTATTTTATATTACTCTAAAATATGCATACATACCCCCCACCTATATACCAAAATTCCAGTCTGAAAATAAATGGTAGGCTAATTCTAGAACCTGTTAATGGAAATATCAATTATTTTTTAATTTTTACTTTTTATGTATATTTTGTACAAGATTATCAAATCTAGACCCGTGTTCCCCACCACACCCCCACACCCCACCAGAGCTCATGTATTCTGCCAAACATGCTTTTCATCTCTTTCTCAGTCTTTCTCAAAATTCTCCATGTGGAAGTTGACTGTTTTGAGCAGAAGTTCACTGTTTCAGTCAGTTCTTTGATGCAGTCCTTTCTGCTGCTGCTGCTGCTGCTGTTGTTGTTGTTTCCAATATGCATCACTCCCAACTGCTTGGACAAAAGCTCAAGTATGATTATATATTATCCTTTTAAAATAGCCTATTGCCTCTTGGCCGGAACTACTTACATAACACAGCCAAATTATACCTGTTTTCAGGAAAAATACTTAGGAGTCCGAGGAGACTTGGGAGAACTGCACTGACTGTTCTAAAGGCGATGTTAAAACCTGTCTGTAAGAACCCACTGACCGACCACCTGCCCCCATAGTCAGGCTGAGGTCTGTTTTTGTAAAATTTTAGAGGGTTTAAAAACTTAGAAGGCGCTCAGAGTAGGATAAACCTTTAAAAATCAGGATAAAGAAACTTATTCCCTTTACAGCTTGGCCCCAGAATCCTAGTGGGATCCCACGCAGCTCCTCTTCCCTTTCCTAAGACCACCTTCTGAAAAATAAGCGCACGCGCAGAGATACTCTGGCTCTGGTGGCCTGGGGCAGAAGAGCCATCGATTGACTCTGTGCTCGGCTTTTCGACTGCTCGGCGTTCGATTGAGGAGTGGCCGCGTTCTTCCGTTGCCTTACGCCACTTCCGGCTTTTACTTCTGGCTAGAGGTGCAGGCCTCAGGTAGGTTCCGCGCGGTCTTGTTCGCTTCTGCGGGGCTCGGCATTCCGTGGGTCCGCCGTATCGTGGACGCTTGTGGTGTCCGCACGCGCCTGGCCCCGGCCCCGCCGTAGGGTGGACATGGGGACGAGGAAGGGACGGAGGCTTAGCGGGACGGAGGCTTAGCGGGCCGCCAGCTGGGCCCCGACGTCGGAGCCTGGTCTCTTGTGGGGCGGATGCGAAGCTGGCACCTGGGAGGGACACAGACTGGGATCCTGAATGGGCCATCGCTTGCGCGGGGGCATTTACAGCTGACGGTGCCCCTTCGGGCTTCCCACCAGCTTCCCTTGGATGAGAGGGCATTTCGTGTGCCCACGCACCGTTTCAGCCTGCAGGAGGTCCCGCCGGAGGCTCCCCCCTTCAGCTTGATGCTTCTACTTCTTCCCGACCCCGCCCCTTCTCCATGTTCTTTTTAAGGAGATCCAAGTGACCCATCATCTGTTACCTGGAAGGGTACAGTCTCTTCCTTTAAGTTATCCTATGCTAGTCACACATGGTGGGTGCACCATCAATATTTGTGAGGTACAGGAAGATGTGGGGCAGCGAGAAATTAAAGCAACTTAGCAATCCCCAACAACAACGAAATATGTAACAATATTAGGTGTAAAACATAAATATGAGCATGAAGCACTGTAAGGTATGGCTATAAAATACTGCGGTGGGTGTGAAAGAAAATAGAGGACACAAAATTCCCAGGCCCTTATTAGCTGTGTGACTCCAAGACAATTGTGTTGATCAACTTGCAATAGCTGTTAATAATATAATTACGTGCTTATTGTTGCACGAGCTGTTAAATATTTGTCTCATTTAGTCCCCTGGGCTCCATTTTGTAGGTGCTATTACTATCCACAATTTGTAGATGGAGACCTGAGACATTAAGGAACGTGCCCCTCAGTGAAGCAGCTAGTAGAAGCCTAGGCAGAGTTTAAAGTCAGATTTTAGTGGTGCCAGAATCTGAGCTCTTAATCATCATCCGAACTTGTTCTCTAAGATGATCATTTTTCAAATCTGTTAGAGGTAATCTTAGAGTCTCGGCCTTGAAGATGATGTGTATAAATTAAGAAATGGGTTTGAGTTGTGGTTAGATGGCCCCCTGGGTAAAGGCACAAAGAAAGGCTCTTGTTGCCAGGCTTGACCACTTGAGTTCCATCCCTGGAATCCACATGGGGGAAGGAGAGAACCTACTCTTGCAAGTTGTCCTCTGGCTTCTGCAAGCACACTCTAAATAAGTGTATAAATAATTTTTTATTTGTTTATTTAATTTTGGTGGTTTTGAGACAAGGTCTCCCTGTAGCCCCAGCTGGCCTGGAACTTGCTCTGTAGACCAGGCTGGCCTTGAACTCACAGAGATCTGCCTGCCTCTGCCTCTGAGTGCTGGGATTAAAGCCTTGTGCTACCAAGCCCAGCTGTAAATAAACGTTTTTAAAAATAGGTTTGAAAGTGTTCTGTAGGTACACCCATGAAGTATGTTGTCAAATTTATTGTTGTTCTAGTGTAATGATTTTTAATGTGTGCTTATTGGTTTTTCTTACCTAATTTTTTAATCACTTCAATGAGAAAGGTTATGTTGGGTGAGTGTGATCAAAGTACATTGAACGAAATTATCAAAAGAATTAAAAAAATTTTTTATTTTATATGTATATATGTGTATTGCCTACATGTATGTACGTATGACCTCCTGCATTGCTTGCAGAGGTCAGAAGAGGGCGTTGGATCCCCTAGAACCGGAGTTACGGTTGTTAGATGCTAGGTGGGTGCTGGGAATAGAACCTGGATCCTCTGGAAGAACAGCCAGTGCTCTTAACTGCTGAGCCATCCCTCCATCCCCTGAAAACATTCTTAAAATTATTTCATTATGCAGATGAAGAGAGTATCACTTAAGTAGAGGATAAGGTAAAAGTATTACCTCAAATAAATGATACTAAAATCACCTTAGTGCTTCTGTTCTACCAAATTTTGAGCTTGAAAACTATTTTCCATTTGACTGAAAAAGATGCCTAATAGTGCTGGGAGGAAGTACTGTTTACTATGAGCTACCATTCTGACATCTGGGATTGGAAAAGGAATTTAAAAATGGAATAATTATTACCTTTTGTTATGCCAAGCACCATGATATAACACATCTGATGATAATTCTTTTAGGCTGTTTGAAGAATTTGACCCAAACATGGATATCAGACCAAATCATACAATTTATATCAACAATATGAATGACAAGATTAAAAAGGAAGGTATGTGCCTCATAAAATATGTGTTCACAGCTGCAGTGAGTTTACTCACCACTGTCTTAAGTACTGTACTGCTCCAAATTCCTCATATAGTTGTCTTCGTGCCTAACCATGACCTAAGCCATTTTGAGTGAGGACTTTAGTTTTTTTAAATATGAGAATAGGTAGAGATTGAAGTGTTTCAAATAACTTTTTAAAAATTAGACAGCCAGTGGAAATAGTGTTTTTGTTAAAACAAATCATTATAAATAAATGAATGGTAGGTACTCAATGTATTCTTATTTTATGAAGAAATTACTCATTATTTCATTCACAAATTGTTTTCTCTTTTTTGAATAGAATTGAAGAGATCCCTGTATGCCCTCTTTTCTCAGTTTGGACACGTGGTAGATATCGTGGCTTTGAAAACTATGAAGATGAGAGGGCAGGCTTTTGTCATATTTAAGGAACTGGGCTCATCCACAAATGCTTTGAGACAGTTGCAAGGATTTCCATTTTATGGTAAACCAATGGTGAGCTGTTCTTATCATTTCTGCTTTAATCATGGTTAGTGACTGGTGCAGTAGTTATTTATTTAATTTTTTTTAAATTTATTTTTGTATGTGTATGAATGTACTGTCTGCATGTAGGTTTGTGCACCCGTGTCGTGCAATGCCACGGAGGTCAGAAGAGGGTCTCGAATTCCCCTGGAACTGGAGTTCTCCTGGAATTGGAGTTACAGACGGTTCTTAGCCGCTGTGTGGGTGCTGGGGATCGAACCCGGGTTCTCTGCAAGAGCAGTCGGTGCTCTTAACCGCTAGGCCATCTCTCCAGCCCCTGCATTGGTTATTTTTAAGTGTATATTTGAAACTATGGCTACTGCTTTCTGGCTTTGTATGTAGAGAAGTTTGGGTTTATTTTATGTAGGTATTTTGTTTGTTTGGAGACCTGATCTCTGGTAGCCTAGTCTAGCCTTAAACTTGCAACGTAGATGAGACCCAACTTAAACGCTTAATCCTCCTGCCTCTACCTCCCAAATCCTGGGATTATCCTGCCTCTACCTCCCAAATCCTGGTGTGCACAACTACACCAGACTTATATAGATATTTTTATAGGACTACACTAATAGAATTGAATTTACTCTTAATTTATGCCAGTTAAAACTAAAACGTGATATGCTTTTTAAAAAATATAGCACCATAGAAAAGGTTGTTAAAAACACTAAAAATTGCTGGGTGTGGTGGTGGCGCATGCTTTTAATCCTAGCACTGGGGAGGCAGAGGTAGGTGGATTTCTGTGAGTTCAAGGCCAGCCTGGTCTACATAGAGAGCTCCAGGCCAGCTGGGACTAAAGGGAGACCATATCTCAAAACACACACACACACACACACACACACACACACACAAAACAAAACACCACTAGAAATTAAACTATGCTTTGTAGTATATGCTTGGAATCCTAACTTATGAATTGAGTTAGGAGAGTCAGAAGTTGAAGGTCATCCTCCCTACCTAGGAAGTTTGAGGCCAACTTGGGCTACCTAAGACTGTTTCAAAAAATGAATGGGGCTGGAACATTACAAATTAATAACCCTGAAAAGTTCAAAAAGAAAAACCTTTGTAAACTTATAAAACGAAAGTCAAGTGTCAGCACATTCTGCAGGGAATGACTACATATCCTTTGGTTCTTAGCCTCAGCCTTTAAGGGCTGCACTATCCCCACAGCACTGAATGTGCTTTATAACCCAACTGGGCCTCAAACTTGTGATCCTCCTGCCTACCCTCCTGAGTAGTTAAGATAACAGGTCTGAGCTGCCCAGCCCAGCTTAGTTTGTCCTTTAGTAAAGGCAGTGGAATATAGTTTTTCTTAGTCGTAAATCATAGACCACATTTGGTTTTCATTACTATATTTCAGTGATTTCCTTAGAGGTGTGTTTAAGATTAGCTTGTAGTCTATTTGTGTCCTGGGTTTTGAAATGCTAAGGAGTAGTGTAAACAGTTTTACACATAGTGAAGTAACTTGTTTTCCTATGATTATAACAGCGAATTCAGTATGCAAAAACAGATTCTGATATAATATCTAAAATGCGTGGCACTTTTGCTGACAAGGAAAAGAAAAAGGAAAAGAAGAAAGCTAAAACTGTAGAACAGGCTGCAGCAACTGCAAACAAGAAGCCTGGCCAGGTACGGCAGAGAGATTCACGTTGTGTGTGTGTGTGTGTGTTAAACCTTGACGAATGCCTGTCTTACGTGTGAGGGATGATCTTTGAGCAATGTTAATTGTTACATATTTATGTTGTTAAGAGTGAAGTTTTAAAAATCTGGGATAACTCATTTCAGCCACCACACAGCACACAATGAGTTTGAAACTCCATTTTAAAGTTCAAATGTTAGGTTTTATGATATGATTTTTAGGATTTAGGGATAGACATTTCAGAAATAACTGACAAGTTATAAATACATGTTTTAGTCAGTTAAAATGGAGTCAGTGTTTTTTATGTTGTCGTAATGCCTGTTGTCTTTTTAGCAAGATTAAAATTTAAGAATTTCCATTTCTTTTGTGTAGGGACTGCCGAATTCAGCTAATACCCAAGGAAACTCAACACCAAACCCTCAGGTAACATTGTTTTCCCATATGGTGCTTACCTTAAAATCATAAAAATTATAGCATTACAAAATAATATTCATTTCTGCAGAAGCAAAATGATTACAGTTATAAGATATAATGTATTAAATCACCTATCAGTTTAAGAAACTTCTCAAAACAGTTAAGGCTCTTTAAGAGGAAGTAAAGAAAGTCTAGCTTTTTCCTTGTTGCCCATAATGAAATCAATGGCAAGATCAAAATGACAGATTTGAAACTGAGGGCTGGAAGGAGGCATTTATATTTCCTTTGCCAGGGCTTCAGAGATGTGGCCATGGCAGCTGGAGAGGGGAGGGCAAGGGAAGGGGAGGCCTCTTTCTGCCCCAGATGGCTGGAACACTTCACTGTCTTGCTCGTGGATTCACTTGGGAACAGTACTTGCAGTTAGCCTTGCTCCCACTTTGTTAGGACAAAGATATTTCAGCCTTAGTTTTTGTTATTTTTGAGACAGGGTCTCCCCAACTGGCCTGGAACTTGCTTGTATAAACTGGCTGGCCTTAATCTCCCACACCTGCCTCTGTCTCCTGAGACATCACCATGGTTGGTGGTGGCCACCTTTAAGACCCAGATGATTCTCTGAACCACTAAGAGTTTTCTCTGGTTTAAAGTTAGGTGATTCTTTTTTTTTCTTCTTCTTCTTCTTTTTTTCTTTTTTGGTGCTAGCATTTGAACCCAGATCTGGCACATTCTAGGCAAAGGCTCTACTACTGAGCTCTGGTCCAGGTACCCTCCTTTTTTTGAGACAGTCTTGCCATGTATCTTCAAAACTCAATCCTCCTTCAGCTATTCTCGATATGCTTGTCCCTTTATTGGCATTTTCTTATGACAGCTCATCCCATTTGAACTTTTTCAGCATTTATAGTCCATTTCACAAATGCCAGTACCTAATTATCTTGTCTTGAGTTGTTTGTACTTGTTCGTTACATTTGATCTTTCCTGTCCGTGGAACTACTGATGCTTCCTTGTTGTCTCAGGATAAGGTACCAAATAATAATTTAATCCCCTGCTTATTTCTACTTGTTTTTATATAACTAGATATAGTACATATATCATTTACTTAAAAAAAAATTAAGTCAGCAAGCAGTAATTCTAAGTAGTAATGTTTTAGTTCCAGATTTTCTCATCTGCTGCTAATAAATAGATGCCAAGGAATTGGGTGTGGAAGTGAGTGGTCACCATGAGGAGACAGGTGCTGCTGCTGTCTCTAGTTCTATTAGAATCTTTCAATTCTGCTCTCCAGGTGACTGCATTCCCCACTTATAAGTGACCTGCAGTGCTTAATCTGTCAGTTTCATTTTCACAGAATTGTCATCTTCCAGATTTGCAGTTTAACTTGAATGTCTGTTTCCCTTGTTGTTAGGTGTGTACCTATTTCTCTGGTGTGATTGTTTTTCAGCTTTTGTAGTTAGTGTGTTAAGGTTTCACAGGCCTGTGTGAACTGCAGTGTAGCTCTTGGAAGTTGAGGTTTTAAGGTAAGAACCAGGTGGCTCACAGTACTATTGGTACATACTAACTTTGCCTTTTATTTTTTTAATAGGTTCCCGATTATCCTCCAAACTATATTTTGTTCCTTAATAACTTACCAGAGGAGACTAATGAGATGATGTTATCCATGCTGTTTAATCAGTAAGTTTTTTTCTAAGCAAATCTGTTTTGCAGGAGCCTCCTGACTGGACAAATAGCAGTTCTGTATGTTGAAGCTATTTGTCACCCTGCAGCAGTGGTTCTCTATATGTCCATTGATTTGGTGTGGGATTAATCAAAGATTGAAGCCACTCTGCAGACTTAGAAACTATAAAGCTAATTGGTGGATAAAAGAAGAAATAAACCTTTGATATAATATCAAAAATGGAATTAGCATGGCTTTTTCAGTTCCTTTATGGTGTTAATTATGTTAGCCTCCTCCATTCTACTCAGGAGTCATGGTGGGGTATGTTTAATTTCCTGGACAAATACTAAAAAGCAGCTTAGCAAACTTAATGTACACATTTGCACATATTTATTTTTGTTCTTTCTAGGTTTCCTGGTTTCAAAGAAGTTCGTCTGGTCCCTGGGAGGCATGACATAGCATTTGTGGAATTTGAAAATGATGGGCAGGCTGGAGCTGCCAGAGATGCTTTGCAAGGGTTTAAGATCACACCGTCCCATGCCATGAAGATCACCTATGCCAAAAAATAGCATCTGGGATGGCTGTTTTAAAAGGACTTGGTGTTATTTATCACGTTTAATAGGTGGGCGTGTCATTTTGATCACTGAAGGTGGTGAAAGTGAAGGTGAAGTTTGAGGGACGGAAGATTTGGTCTTTAGCTGTGGTGAACTGAAATATGAAGCCTTAATTTTGTACAATAAACTTTTATTTGTATTCTGAATACTTAATAATCTTTCAGTCTGTTGCTCTGTCATCAGTTACTTAGTATAGAACACATCTTAAAAGTATAATAGAGTTTTTTGTTATTTTAGAGCAGCTAATGTTACCAAAGTTGAGAGTAGCTCACAGCAATTAGTGAACAGCATATTAATGGTTAAAAATGAAGGCCCTGCTATTAAAAATTTGGCATTTGCCTCAAAGCAATGAGTATAGTATTTTGCTGAGAGTAGAGCTTCATGAAGTAATCAGTAGTGACCATTTGAGAATAGTTGCTGACTTAGTGCTGTGGGGATAGCACAGCCGTTAAAGGCAAAGGCTAAGAACTGAAAAAAAAAAAAAAAAAGAGAATAGCTGCTGACTTTTCTGTAGAAAAAGACAAGGAAAGGGACTGCTGTCTTAGCATTTTATTGTCTTCGTTCTTAAAGAAGGTTAATAACTAGCCTCACTGAAATACCGTCAAGGATCCCAGTATGGTGGTCTTCGCCTTCAACTCCAGCACTCCAGATGCAGAGACAGAAGGATCATTGCAAGTTCAAGACCAAACTTGGCTACACAGAACAAAGAAAAAAAAAAAATTGGACATCTGCCCTTTCTCTAGGAGAAGAATGTACAATCTTTAATCTTAAAACAGCTAAGATAATTGCCAGGAAGCTAGGCATGGTAGTGCATGCTTTTAATACCAGCACTGGAGAGGCAGAGTCAGGTGGATCTCTTAGTTTGAGGCCAGCCTGGTGTACATAACAGTTCTAGGCCAGCTGGGGCTACAAGGAGACCCTGTCTCAAAATAAAACAAAATGATTGCCAGAGTTAATCTTTCTACTTTGTGGTTCTGGGGAAATCCCCAGGGCTCTGCACATGTTAGATGTTAGGCATGTGGTCTACCACTGAGCTGTGTGTTCCCTGCCCATTGTTTGGGGGTTATTTTTTTTTTTGTTTTGACACAGGATCTAGCTGTGTAGCCAAGGCTGGGCCAAACTTCTCACCACCACTGCTCTTTGTCACTGTTACAATTAAGGTAGTTCCAAAACCTTTTTTTTTTTTTTTTTTCCTAGCATTTACTTTATACCTAAGACTCCTGATTTCCCCAGTAATAAAAGCATCTTTAGAAGTTGCCATTTCCTTCAAAGATGGCACATACTGAAGAATATTGGCATACTGGTTTGTGGATATTTGAGACAGTGTCTCTGTAGCCCTGGCCTGGAACACACTAGACCTAGACCAAACTGGCTTTGATGTCATAGAGATCTGCCTGTCTCTGCCTCTTACATGCTGTAATTAAACTTGTTTGGCACCACGCCCAGCTAGGAACATTTTATCGTGTACTCACAGAAGGTTATTAGATTTAGGTGTCATTCTTACAGACACTTTAAGAGTAAAAAGCAAAATAGCTTTACTTTTTATTTTTTATTTTTGGTCGTTTTGAGACAGGGTCTCCCTGTAGCCCCAGCTGGCCTGGAACTCACTCTAGACCAGACTGGCCTAGTTTTTTTTTTGTTTTTGTTTTTTAATTACTAAAACTAAGACATTCATTCAAAGACTGATTCTTCCGAATAACCTTAAAATTTATCCAAACAGCAAGATTATTACGATAAATTATTAGTTGCTTAGTGTTGAAAGTAGGGGAAATAGTCTCAGCAGAGGAATGTCTGGGGTTGATGTAATCCTGGAGGTCAGTTACTACATGACTATACACAGCCCAAACTTACTAAATGGAACAGCAAATGGTGAATTTTATTATAAGCTAATTGTGTTGGATGCAGCAGCATTTGTTTGATGGATGGATGGGCATGTGTGCCCTCCTATTCTGGGCATTAGGAAAAAAGGGGCTGTGAACACATAGGTGTTGACATGTAAGTATCTGTTAAATGATGAACAAAAGGGTGACAGCTGATTTTATTGGTTTCTTACACAATTCCAATTTGTTTATATAAAATGTTGTAGAAATAGAACTCCCATAAACACTTCAGACAACCCTGTTAACATCTGTGAATCTTTTGCAAGTATGTCTATTACCTGTTGCCCCAAATACTATATAATAATGTGTTTTTAAAAATTTATTTATATATTTTAGACCCGTGTCGCCCCCCCATCTCCCCACCCCACCAGAGCTCATGCATTCTGTCAAACATGCTTTTCATCTTTTTCTCAGTCTTTCTCAATATTCTCCATGTTGAAGTTGACTGTTTTGAGCAGAAGTTCACTGTTTCAGTCAATTCTTCCATGCAGTCCTTTCTGTTGTTGTTGTTGTTGTTGTTTTTCCAATATGCATCACTCCCAACAGCTTTGGACAAAAGCTCAAGGGGCCGTGCACAAGAAATACAACTAGGTAATTAGCACTAGCATCCACAGATGAGGGATACCATTTGTCGTTTGTTTTTCTGGGACTGTGTTACTTCACTCAGCATGATGTCCTCTAGCTCCAGCCATTTTCCTGCAAAGCTCATGATGTTGTCTTTCTTTACTGCTGCATAGAACTCCATTGTGTAGATGTACCAAATTTTCTCTATCCACTCATCAGTTGAGGGGCATTTGGGTTGGTTCCAGCTCCTTGCTATTGTGAAGAGAGCTGAAATAAACATGGCTGTGCATGTACCTCTGCGGTGGGGTGAGTCTTGAGGGTACATGCCTAGGAGTGGTATGGCTGGGTGGGGTGGCAAGTTCATTCCAAGTCTTCAAAGGGTTGTCCACACTGCTTTCCATAGTGGCTGTACGAGTTTAGATTCCCCCACCAGTGGATGAGTGTTCCCCTTTCCCCACAACCTCTCCAGCACTTTGTATCATTTGTTTTCTTGAGCCTAGCCAGTCTTATTGGAGTAAGATGATATCTTAAAGTGGTTTTCATTTGCATTTCCTTAATGATTAGTGATGTTGAGCACTTTTTTAAAGATGTTCGTTGGCCATCTCTAATTCCTCACTTGTGAAGTCTCTGTTCAACTCTTTGCTCTATCTATTGAGTGGGTCATTTGTTTTCTTTCTTCGTTTTTTGAGTAGTTTATATATTCTGGAAATCAATGCTTTGTCAGATGTTTCTGCAGTGAAGGTTTCCTCCCACTGTGTGGGATTTCTCTTCACTTCCTTGATTGTTTCTTTTGATGTACAGAAGCTTTTGAGTTTAATGAGGTCCCATTTGTCCACTGTCGACCTTAATTCTTGCACAGCTGCTGTCTGATTTAGGAAGTCTTTTCCTACGCCTATGTCTTGTAGTCTGCTGCCAACTTTTTCTTCTATTGCTTTCAGAGTTTCGGGTTTCACGTTGAGGTCTTTGATCCATCTGGAGTTCACTTTTGTACGGGGCGAGAGGTAGGGGTTTAATTTCATTCTTCTACAAGTGGTGATCCAGTTTTGCCAGCACCACTTGCTGAAGATGCTATCTTTTCTCCATTGTGTCTTCTTGGCCCCCTTGTCAAATATGAGATGGCTGAAATGGTATGTGCTCAGGTTTGGATCTTCAGTTTTGTTCCATTGGTCAACAGGACTGTTTTTGTGCCAGTACCAGGCTGTTTTTATGACTATAGCCCTGTAGTATAGTTTGAAGTCTGGCATAGAGATCCCCCCTGTGTAGCTCTTTTTGCTCAGGGTTTTGACCGTGTTGCAGGCTTCAGACTGAGGTGTTGGGTGGTCATCTTCGGTTTTTCCAATGAATCTCTGATTGCGGCAGTTAGCAAGTATTTCTCATGCACGCGTGTGAGAGAGAGAGCTTAAGGAGTACGAGAGTTGGGAATTTAGCATAACTAACTCGCAGCCATGATATGCGATAGTTTCAGTAGAATCGACATTTTTACAATGTTACACTTTTCCCAATCCATGAGCATGGGAGGTTTTTCCATTCTTCTGATGTCTTCATTCATTTCTTTCTTCAGAGGTTTACAATTTTTGTTGTAGGAAGATCTTTTGGTGTCTTTAGTTAGTTTGTTCCTCAAGGTATTTTTATTGTTTTGAGGCATTGTGTGTGGGAACATCTCTTTGAATTCTTCTCCCGTTTACTTGTTCTTGGTATTAGAAAAAGGCCTCATTTTTTTTTTTTTATGTTAACTTTGTAATTCCTGCCCAGCTTGCTGAAGCTGTTAATCATTCTAGGAGTTTTCTGGTTGGAGTTTTTAGGCAGTCTCTTAAGTAAACTAATCATATCAATACAGCAATAATGGGATAGTAGCTGACTTCCTCTTTTCTCCATTTAGTATCCTTTAATTTTCCTTTTCTTGCCTTATTGCTCTAGCAAGTGATTCAAGCACTATATATGAAGGGAGTGGTGACAGGGAGCAGCCTTGCTGAGTTCCTACCTTTAAAGGGGAATGTTTCTGTTTTTCCCCATTTAGGTGAATGGGGGCCTTGTGTGGTTTCCTGTATATGGTTTGATTACATGAGGATGATCCCTCATCCATTCACTTCCTGGACCTTTAAGCCATTGAAGGATGTCTGGATTTCGTCAAGGCTTTTTCGCATCAATTGCAGATATGTGTGTTTTTTTGTCTTCATTCTCCTTTCTCATATGTTTTGATGCTGTTTATTGATTTTTCGTATGTTGATACCATCCCTGATCTCTGTTGTATGCAAATTCAACTTGTCATGGTGGCATGGATTTCTTGATGTGGGTCTGTAATTGGATTTGCCAATATCCCTGTTTAGAATTTTGGGCATCTGTGTTCATAGGAGATGGGTCTATAAATTCTCCTTTTTGTTGTAGCGCTTTGCCTGGTTTTGGTAATAGGGTGATGCTGGCTTCATAGAAGGAAAATTTGGGAGGAGTTCCTCTGTAATCCTTCCTAAACAGTTTCAGTAATAATAGTTGTTGTGGCTTTTTGAAGTGTTTTATACAATTCTGCATTGAAAACCGTCTGCGGCCTGGGCTTTTTTTAGTTGGGAGGTTTGTTATTAACATCTTCATTTCTTCAACATATTATGGGTCTGTTTAAGCTGTTGAGCTTGGTGATTCCCAGGATTTCAGCTATTCACCCATTTTTTCTAGGTTTTCACAACTTGGTAGATGTATAGATCTTTTTGAAGTATTCCCCTATGTATTTTTCTGGATCTTTTTCCTTATCTTTTTGTGATATTTCCCTTTTCATAACCGGTTGTATTGATTGGAGTTGTTCCTTTTTCTTTTGGTTAACTGGCTAGAGGTCTGTCTAATCCTGTTTATTCTTTCAAAGAACCAACTTTTGGTTTCATTGATTTTTTTTTTTTTGTATTGTTGTTCTTTGTTTCTCTTTCATTGATTTCTGCTCTGATTTTTGTTATCTCTTCTGTCTGTTGCGTTTAGGGATTCATCTGTTTGTTGCCTCTCACGTGTCTTTTGCTGTAGTGTTTAGATCATTTACTTATGTGCTTCTGTTTTTCTTTTCTTTTTTTTTTTTTTTTTTTTTTTTTTTTTTTTTGGTTTTTTCGAGACAGGGTCTCCATGTAGCCCCCGCTGTCCTGGAACTCGCTCTGTAGACCAGGCTTGGCTTTGAACTCACAAAGATCCGCTGCCTCTGCCTCCCAGTGCTAGGATTAAAGGCGTGTGCCACCATGCCCGGCTCTTTCTGTTTTTCTAACGTAGGCACCCAGGGCCTATAAACTTCCCTCTTAGGACTGCTTTTAAGGTAATCCCATAGGTTTGTTGTGTTGTTTGTCATTGTCATTCAGATTCCGGAATGCTTTTATTTCTTTCTCTCCTTCCTTGACCTATTATTTATTCAAGAGTTGTGTGTTAGTTCCATGTTTCTTGTAGCAGTAGAGGCTTATCCTGGTGTTGAATGTGAGTTTTATGCATGTGGTCGAAAGAATGCATGAAACTTATTTCAATCTTTTTGTATTTGTGGAGGTTTCTTTCTGTGTCCCAGTATGTGGTCAATTTTGGGAAAATGTTCCATGGGGTGCTGAGTAGAAAGGGTGTTCTTCTGGTATTAGGGTGGAATATTCGGTAGCAGTCTATGAGGTCCATTTGGTGTATCTATCGTTCAGTTCAGATGTCTCTCTGTTTATTCTTTGTCTGTTGACCTATCCAAAGGACTCAGCGGGGTATTGAAGTCCCTACTAATGAGTGTACTGGAGTGGTTAATCTGTGGCCTGGAGAATTGTCTTTTATAGTTTGGTGCACCGAAGAGTTTGGGGCATATATATTCAATAATTGTGATAATCTTGTTTGGTGAATGTTGTTTCGTATTGATAAATGTAATGGTCTCTTGTCTCTTATGAATTATTTTACTTTGAAGTCTATTTTTGTCTGATATTAAAATAGCAACACCTGCTTTCTTTTTGGTACCATTTGCTTGGAATATTTTCCAATCCTCACTTTAAGGGGTATCCTGTCCCTGGCAGGTAAAGAATGTGTTTCTTGTAGAAGCAATATCGATGGATTCTGTTTCCCAACAATCTCCCCAGTCCTATGTCTTTTGAATTGGGGAATTTGTCCATTAATATTTAAGGTCATGACTGATAGGTTTCTGTTAATTCGTGTTTCTTCTTTTGCTCTTATTATCATTTGTGGTTTGGGTTTAGGTTTCTACTTCTGGCATGTATGCTTTTATTGATTTCTCTTTCTAGTGTCCCTGGGGATGGTTGTTCCTTCTTTGTCTTTGAGTGCTTCAAGTTATTCTCTGACGGGTTGGTTTTCCAGACATTGTATTCTTTCAACTTGTTTAATGTCATGGAAGGTTTTTCTCTCTCCTTCAGAGCATAATTCGACATTTTTACTGGTATAGGTAACCTGGTTTGGGCATCTATGGTTCCTTCAACACTGGGCAAGCTTTGCTCCGGTTCTTACTTGCTTGCATAGTTTCCATTCTTTCCTCTTATGATGATGTGTTTGATTTTTCTTTTCCATTTTCTCTTCTGGACTTCTTTAGTATTTCTACTTTTTTTTTTTTACACCTTTTTTTTTTTTTTTTTTTTTTTTTTTTGATTTTCTTTCTTTTTCTTATTATTTATTTATTTATTTTTTAATATCTTTTAATTTACTTTTTATTGATGCTATTGTTGCATTTCATACCATTTTTTTTCAATTCAGTTCAGGCTTATTTCCCTTTCCCTTCCCCCCCCCCCACCCCATCCCAGATCATGCATTCTGCCATAACTGTCCTGCATCTTTCTCTCAGTTTTTTTTTTTTTTTCATTTTTTAGCTATAAGTGATAATCCGTGAGTACAGGCATCCTTCGTGCAAAACCAATCTGCAGGCTGTTGTGCCCGAACCCCTACTTCTTTTGGAGCTTCTCAATCTCTTCCTGTAGCTCTTTGCTTCACTGGTTGGCTTCCTTATCTTTTACAGCATGGGTTCTTTTCAGTGTTTCTACTTCCTTCTGGAGTTTGTCATTCTCTCTCTCTCTAGGTCCTTCTTGAGTTCTTCATTCTCTTTTCTTAGTTCTTTGATTTGCTCTTTATAATCTTGTAGTTCTTTAAATATGTTCCCAGTTGTGTTTCTGATATCTGTGTCCTGAGCCATTCCCAGGGAGATCCCACTGTAGGAATCTTCCATAGGGTTGGTAGAGCTTGGTGCGTAATTATCCTGCCCCTTTCCCGTGTTGTCTCTTCTTCGTGTTCCTGGCATATGGGCTTCTCCTTGCCTGTATTCCAATGTGAGTCCTAAATGCCTCTTCACTGTGTTGAAAGCTTGCTTTGCTTGCCTCCTTCAGATGCCTTTGTAATCCCAGTTGGCGGGGGTGGTGGGGTGCTCTTTAGCCCGCGCCCGGGTACCTGTGTTTCAGCTGGTCTCAGGAGATCTCAGTTGTCAAGACTCATACAACCCTACCTTTTATACCAACTGGGAGGGTAACTCCAACCCCACAGCCACAAAAGCCAATTAAGCCAAAGACAACTGGATTAACGGATTAACTAGATTAAGTCAGTCAACAGTCAGCCTTTCTGAAGCACTCAGCTCCTACCTACCTTCCTGTGCTTTAGTTGGTCTCAGGAGATCTCAATTCTCAAGACTCACACAGCCCTACCTTTTATACCAGCTGGGAGGATAACTCCGCCCCCACAGCCACAAAAGCCAATTAAGACAAAGACAACTGGATCAACGGATTAACTAGATTAAGTCAATCAACAAACAATCAGCCTTTCTGAAGCACCCAGCTCCTACCTACCTTCCTGGGATTCAGCTGGTCTCAGGAAATCTCAGATCCAATAATGTGTGTTTCTTAAGTAAGTAAAGGCCTCTCTTGTACAAGCTCCCAACTGACCATCAAAAGCAGAAAGTAACATTAACCAGTATTTTCCATTAAGTTTTGCTATGGCCCTGGCCTCCAGTTAGTCCTGTATAAACTTGCTGGTAGTTGTCTTGAGTCCTTTCAATTCCACAATCTGTCCCTGTGTTTATCTTCATTTTCTACAGAGATTTTTTTTGGATATATTTGTATAGTTATGATCAAAGCTATGATGTATCTATAGGAGTATCTTGAATTGTGTGATCCAATAAGTTCTGGAGTTTTTTTCTAGCCTTCCCCTTTATCTCATGTGTAACTTCTTTGACCCCATCAACCTCAGTATGTTAACTTGCTCAAGTTCCTGAATCTTTGTTTGAAGATGTTAGTAATCTTTTAAAATTTGACAAAAGCCAACTTTCTGGTTAGCGGTACGTGTGCATATGTGGATATACACTCATAACTACAATTTCAGATGGCTCGCCTTCATTCCGTACATAACTGCTTGTTGTATATTCAGTATTTCTTTGGGTAGTGGAGTGATGAACAAGACAGACAAGGTCTGATGTACCTTCCATGAGAGGAATTTCCTAAAGCAGGAGCTTTAGGTCCACAGATTTATCTATCTGAAGTTGGCTTGTGGGGGTTCCTTTTGAAAATAAAGCATAAGTCCTACCAGGTTTCCCACTCAAGTTAGGGTCCTCTTGCATCCTATCTTGAGTACATTCTGGGACAGAAGAGACTAGAGCTTGTCTTCTTTATAGTATTTTCTTTTTGCCAGAGAGTTAGCTGGGAGTAACCTATAACATGTGAACTTCTGGATCTCAACATCTCGGAATCATTTCCCTGGTCCATATACCTGCATCTGGGGACCAGGCCTTACCTGCGATTTAAAGCTCCAGGATGTAGCTCCCTAGACTTCGTTACCAACTATCTAGTTGTCTTCTATTGGACCTGTTTTTGAGTGAGCCTCCTTTCAGCCAGAAACAAGAAAAAGCTATCAGTGTAGGGGCTTTTTTTTTTTTTTTTTTTACATTTTTCCCTTTAATTTTATATAACTGTAAAATATGCATACATATCCTCTACCCATATAGCACTATTACAATATCTGAACATTAGTGGTAGGTTAATTCTCAAGCCCATTAAAGCATTAAGGGATTCACCTTTTATCATACCCCTGCTTTCATATAAAAAAGAAATACAGACGATGCTTACTTTGCTTTGCAACTAGGATTACTTGTGCTAGCATCCACAAATGAGGGACACCATACGTCGTTTGTTTTTCTGGGACTATGTTACTTCATTTAGCATAGTCTTCTTGATCCATTTACCTGCAAAGTTCATAATGTCATCTTTCTTTACTGCTGCATAGAACTCCATTGTGAAGATGTACCACATTTTCTGTATTCACTTGGTTGAGGGACATTCGGGTTGCTTCTAGCTTTTTGCTATTGTGAAGAGAGCTGCAATAAACATAGATGTGCATGTGTCTCTGCGATAGAATGAGTCTTGTATGACTGGGTCAGGTGGTAGGCTCATTTTCAGTCTTTTAAGAGTTCACCACACTGCTTTCCATAGGGGTTGCATGAGTTTGCATTCCCACCACCAGTGGATGAGTGTTCCCCTTTCCCCACAACCTCTCCAGCATTTGGTGTCATTTGTTTCTTAATCTTGGCCATTCTTACCAGGGTAAGGTGAAATCTTAAGCTGGCTTTAATTTGCATCTCCTTAATTATTAGTGACATTGAACACTTTCTGAGATGTTTCTCAGCCATCTTCACTTCTATATTTGTGAATTCTCTATTCAGCTCTTTACTCCATCTTTTGATAGTGTCTTTTTTTGTTGATTCTTTGGTTTTTTAGTAATTTATATATTCTGGATGTAAATGCTCTATCTGATGTATCACTGGTGAAGGTTTCCTTCCACTCTGTGGGCTTTCTCTTCACTTCGTTGATTGTTTCTTTTGCTGTTCAGAAGCTTTTGAGTTTAATGAGGTCCCATTTATCTATTGTTGACCCTGTTTCCAATGCAGTGGCTTTCTGATTTAGAAAGTCTTCCTACGCTCATGTCTTGTAGTTTACTGCCAATGTTTTCTTCTATCATTTTCCATGTTTCTGGATTCACATTGAGGCCTTTGATTCATTTGGAATTGATTTTTGTCCCTGGTGAAAGGTAGGGGTTCCGCTTCATCTTTCTACAAGTAGCAATCCAATTTTGCCAGCAACATTTGCTGAAGATGCTGTCTTTCCTCCATTGGGTGTTCTTGTCAAGTACGATGTCACTGAAATTGCATGTGCTCAGGTTTGGATCTTCAACCAGGCTGTTTTTAGTACTATAGCCCTGTAATATAGTTTGAAGTCAGGTATGATAACCCCCTGTGTTGCTCTTTTTGCTCAGGGTTGCTTTGGCTTTTGTTTTCCCATATGAATTTAAGGATTTTTTTTTTTCTAAGCCTGAGAAGAAACTCACGGGAAGTTTGATTGGGGTTGCGTTGAATTTGTACATTAGTTTGGGTAGGATGGACATTTTTTACTATATTAATTTTTCTAATCCATGAGCATGGAAGGTCTTTTCATCTTCTGGTATCTTCTTCAATCTCCTTCAGGGATTTAAAATTTTCGTTGTAGAGATTTTTGGTGTCTTTGGTTAGGTTCATTCCAAGGTATTTTATTTTATTTTATTTATTTTATTTTATTTTATTTTATTATTTTATTTTGAGGCTATTGTGAATTGAAGGGTTTCCTTGTAGTCCTTCTCCATTTGTTTGTTGGTGGTGTAAAGAAAGGCTACTGATTTTTCTAGCTTAATTTTGTATTCAGCCACTTTACTGAAACTCTTGATTGTTTCAAGAGTTTCTTGGTTGAGTTTTTGTGTCCCTTAAGTACACTATCATATCATCTTCAAAAAGAGATAGTTTGACTTCCTCTTTTCCAATTAGTACTTCTTTAATTTCCTTTTCTTGTCTTATTGTTGTAGGAAGCATTTCAAACCCTATATTGAAGAGGAATGGAGATAGGTGGCAACCTTGCTGGGTTCCTGATTTTAAGGGGAATGCTTCTAATTTTTCCCCATTTAGGATGATGTTTGCTGTGGGTTTGTTGTATATAGCTTTGATTATGTTGAAGAATGTTCCCTCCAGTCCAATTCCCTCTAGGACTTTAAACATGAAGTCATGCTGGGTTTTGTTGAAGGCTTTTTCTGTGTCAATTGAGATAACTGTGGTTTTTGTCTTTCAGCCCATTTATGTGTTTTATGATATTTACTGTTTTGTGTATGTTGAACCATTCCTGCATCTCTGGTATAAATCTGACTTGGTCATTGTGAATGATCCTTTTGATGTGTGCCTGTATGCAGTTTGCAAGTATTTTGTTGAGAATTTTTGTATCTATGTTTATTAATAAAATGGGCTTATAGTTTTCTTTTTTGGTTGTATCTTTGCCTGGTTTGGGTATTTGAGTGATACTGGCTTCATAGAAAGAATTTGGGAGATTTCCCTCTGTTTCTCTTCTTTTTGAACAATTTGAGTAATCGTGGTTGTATATCCTCTTTAAAGGTTTTATAGGAACTCTGCCATAAATCTATCTGGGCCTGGGCTTTTTTTAGTTGGTAGGTTTTGAATTACTATTTTGATTTCCTCATATGTTATGTGTTTGTTTAAGCTGTCAATATCTTCTTGATTAAGCTTTGGTGAATTCCAGGATTTCAGATATTTATCTATTTTTCTGAGGTTTTCAAATTGAGTAGAATATAGGTTTTTAAAATGTTCTTTTATTGTCTGAATCTTTTCGATGTCTGTCATGATGTTTCCCTTTTCATCTTGAATTCTATCAATTTGGAGCTGCTCTTTTGGTTAACTGGGCTAGAAGTCTATCTTGTTTATCCTTTCAAAGAACCAGCTTTTGGATTCATTGACTCTTTTTATATTTTTCTTTGTTTCTATTTCATTGATCTCTGCTCTAATTTTTGTTCCTCCTCTTGTCTTTTGGGTTTAGGACTCAGTTGTTGCTGCTCAAGTGCTTTCAGTTGGAGATCATTTATTTGTGCTCTTTCTGGGGGTTTTTTTTTTTTTTTTTGGTCTTTTTGAGACAGGGTCTCCCTGTAGCCCCAGCTGTCCTGGAACTCACTCTGTAGACCAGGCTGGCCTTGAACTCACAAAGATCCGCCTGCCTCTGCCTCCCAAGTCCTAGGATTAAAGGTGTGTGCTACCACACCCAGCTATTTTTGTTTTTTTAAATGTAGGCTCTTACTGCTATAAATTTCCTTCTTAGAACTGATTTTTTGTTTTCTTGTCTTTTTAATTTAGTTCCAGGAATACTTTTATTTCTTTCCTTATTCCTTGACCCATTCATTGTTTAGGAGAGTGTTGTTTAGTCTCCATGTGTTACTGTAAACAGTAGGGCTTATTCTGGTGTTGATATTGAGTTTTATTGCAGTGTGGTCTGTTAGAATACATGGGATTATTTCTATCCTTTTATATTTGTTGAGGTGTTTTGTTTTGTTTTGGTCTTTTTGAGACAGGGTCTCCTGTAGCCCCAGCTGTCCTGGAACTCACTCTGTAGACCAGGCTGGCCTTGAACTCACAAAGATCCGCCTGCCTCTGCCTCGTGAGTGCTAGGATTAAAGGCGTGCGCCACCACGCCTGGCAATTTGTTGAGGTTTTATTCTGTGTCCCAGTATGTGGTCAATTTTGTACAATGTTCCCTGGGGTGATGAGTAGAAAGTATATTCTCTGGGTGGAATATTCCATAGATATCTGTGAGGTCCATTTGGTGTATTGTGTTTCAGTTCAGATGTCTCTATGTTTATTCTTTGTCCACTTCACCTGTCCAAAGGGCTCAGTTGGGTATTGAAATCCCCTGCTATTAGCGTGCTGGGATTAATCTGTGTCTTGAGGTCCTGCAGAATTGTGCTTGTAAAGTTTGGTGCACCAGAGTTTGGTACATAAATATTCATGATTGTGAAATGTTCATGGTTAATTGTTCCTTTGATAAGGATGTAATGGCCCTCTTTATCTCTTCTGATTAGATTTACTTTGAAGTCTATTTTGTCTGATATTAAAATAGCAACTCCTGCTTGCTTTTTGCTACCATTTGCTTGGAATACTTTTTTCCATTCTTTCACCTTAAGTTGATGCCCATCCTTGAGGGCGGGATGGGTTTCTTGTAGACAGTATATAGATGGGTTCTGTTTCCTAATCCATTCTCCTAGTCTATGTCTTTTGATTGGGGAGTTAAATCATTAATATTTAAGGCTATTATTGAGAGATGTGTGTTGCTTCCTTTCACCTTATTTTCTGTTTGCATTCTTGGTTTAAGATAGTATTTACACAGTTAGACTGTTATCAATTACTCTCTCTAGCTGCTTGGGGATAGTTCCTACTTTCCTCTGACCTTTGAATTGCTTTGAGTATTTTCTGAAGGGTTGGTTTTCTGGATATGAATTCTTTCATCTTGTTTATGTCACGAAAGATTTTTCTTTCTCCTTAAACTATATAATCGACATTTTTGCTAGTTATAGTAATCTGGGTTGGCATCTATAGTCCTTTAGCACTGGGAATAATTTGGTCCATATTCTTCTGGCTTTCATGATTTGCATCGCAATGTCAGCTGTAATTCTGATGGGTTTCCCTTTATATGTTACTTGTTTTTCTCTTGTGGCTTTCAGTATTTTGTCCTTGTTTTGGGGTTCTAACATTTTCTATGATATGGTGTGGGGAATTTCTTTTCTGATCTTGTCTATTTGGTGTTCTATGTGCTTCTTGTATTTGTATGGGTTTGTCATTTCTCAGTTTGGGGAAACTTTCTTCTATTATTCTGTTGAAGATCTGATCAATACCATTGTCCTGGGAGTCTTCTCCTTCCTCTATCCCTATGATGCAGAGGTTTGGTCTTTTCATAGTGTCCCACTCTTGTGTTTTTTTTTTTTTTTCTTTAATTTTTCATAATCTTTACTTGAGCATTCTAGTTCTTTTATCTTCCCAACTTGATATTCTGTTTTCTACTTCATCTAATCTGTTACTCTTTCTCCCATCCTTTCCTGTTGATTGGATGTGTGTTTGATTTCCTTTTTAATTTCATCCTTTGATTTCTTTAGTATTTCCATTTCCTTTTGGAGCTTGTCTTTCTCTCCTTCCGGATCATTGATTCTCTGCTTGGTTTCCTGTTTCATTTCAGCCTGGGATCTTTTCGTGTTTCCACTTCCTTCACGCATTCATCCTTCTCTCCCTCTATTTCCTTCTGGAGTTTGTCATTCTCTCCCTTCAATTCTTTGATATGTTCTTTACATTCCTTGATTTCTTTGAGTATGCCTGTGATTGTTCTTTTAAAATCTGCATCCTGGGTTACCTCCGGGGAGAACTTGTTGGAGTTTTCTATAGGACTGATAGAATTTGGTGGAGATTTATTGTTTGTTTTTCCCATGGTGTTGATTTTTTTGTTGTGCCTTTGGCATGTGGATTTGATTTGTTGATTGCAATCTGATGCTAAATTGGAGTGCTTCTTCTTTGGGTTGAAGGGCTGTTCCCCTAGGTTGGCTGCACAGTGGCAGGTTGCTATCTCTTCTGTTACCTTGTGCCCCCATTCTGAAACTGTTCCCACCAGGATGGCCACACCAGGGGGTGTGGCAAATGGTTTGGCCCTTGCGCCAGCCCTCTGGGCACAGTCCCTGCCCCAGCTGCAGTTGCCAAAGAGTCATGCAGAGGTCTGTGCAGGCACTCATACTCTTACCGGGTCTGGTCAGGAAGTTGAGCCTCCACCTGGAGGGGCTTGATTTTGAAGGATCACCATGGACATTTTTCAGATTGCCTTGTAGTCTTTTTTATGTTAAGATCAGTTTGTACTTAATTTTGTTTACCACTAAATTTTGATTTAATGACCAGTATTTAATGACCAGTATTTGCCCATGGCAATATGTCATCTGAATTATGATCCAATTTATAGCTTTTGCAGATGTCATGAGTATGCCTTAGGTCCACAAACATAAAGTAGACCTCCCCTTAAGCCCCCAATCTCAGAAGTCTCCATAAGCCACGTAGAATTGTGGCCAAGCCAATTTTTCTTAAGCCACTCAGGGATGAGTCAATCAATTCTATCTATCTATCTATCTATCTATCTATCTATCTATCTATCTATCTATCATCTATCTATCATCATCTATCTATCTATCATCATCTATCTATCTATCTATCCATCCTTCATCCACCCATCTATCTATTGTTGTAATGTATATATGATCTTGGGGGGTCATTTTATCTTTATATATGTATAAACTCACATACATACATACATTATATTATGTAACCAAGGGATGTGTCCCAAGGGCTGACTATGATTGGATGATTTCCCCATCTGGAAGAGAAGGACAGGAAGTATGTGAGGAGACGAGGTGATAAAGGTGTCCCTTAGTCTTCCTGAGACATATGCCTTTACGTGGGATGTCCCTTCTCCACTATGGATGCTTCATTTTTATGGTCCTGTGCTATGTGCTCTGCTCTATGATGAGGTGACTGAGACTAGGATTTAATCCATGGGTTTGGACATTCTACCAGCTATTTGCTTATTTATTATAATATAGACTGAACCCATGGCTTTGTGCATGCTAGGCAAGAGCCCTTCCTCTGAACCACATCCCAGCCTTTATATTTATTTTGGAGACGAGGTCTCTGTAAGTTGTCCAAGCTACCCTTGACCTCCCCATATAGCTCAGATAGACCTTAAACTTGTCATCCTCCCATCTCAACCTCCTGAGTACCTGGCATTATAGGCCTGCACTACCAGACCCAGCTTTCTATACCCCTTTATTCCCTGTCATCCTTAAGATTAGTAGCCTTTGCAATGTGGCAGGCAGAACATGAGGTGCTAAGCTAGAGGAGACCATAATGAGTGGAGCAGATGGCAAGGTGAGCCTTGATAGCCTCAAAGCTAGAATGTTTAGGCGGGACTGAGATGTATAGATCCTCCTTGATGTAGATGGTAGTTGCAACATGACAGACAATGCAACTGTATCTGAATGGCATGAAAAGAAGAGAAGCTCTCACCATTTGGGGTCTTTGGTCTGGTCTAAGAAGGGTTTATTATAGCTGATCCACTTATATTACACCCAAAATTTTTCCAAAGTTTTTATAAGAGGCTCGGGCAAAATGGCTGAGTGTCTTGCCGTTCTTTTTAAAAAGCATTTCATTTATTATTTCTATGTGCACGAGTATATTGTCTGCATGTGTATAAGTGCACTGGTGTTATGCAGTACCTTTGCAGGTCAGAAAAGGGTGTCCTATTCCTCTGGAAGTGGAGCTGTAGACAATTGTGAGTCACCATGTACGTGTTGGGAATTGAACCTGAGTCCTCTGTAAGAGCAGCCATTGCTCTTAACTGCTGAACTATCTCACCTGCCACTGTCTTACAGTTCTTAAATCCCTACCACCAGTTAAAGCTGAATGGCGCTGGAGATTAAACAAAGGGTTGTAGGTACCAGCAGAAAACAGGATGTATGGAGAGCAGAGGTCGGTTGCAAAGGGAGGGTTGCAAGACAGTTCATGGAGACAGAGACAGGTCCTATTAGTGTGCTTTGGACCCAAAGGTGTGATTATTGATGAAATCAGCTCATCTGGGTGTAACCCAAGAGTTGGTTCATCTTAAGATGATCTTGGGAGTCTCTTCTGCCTTTCTTGGCAGCAAGAGAATGGCTTAGGACATAGGGGAATTGTCTCCTTATAACAGTCTGTTCACAAACTCTAATGGTCCCATCTAACTCAAGAATAGAGTGTAGAATCATCCATAGGGTTGTTTATTTATATCTTTAGCAGCTGAGGCAGTCAATAAATCTAGCAGTGTCTCTGATCAGAAAACAAAACAAAAACAACAAGAAAGGAAATCAAAGTAGTGCAAGACAGAAAGTAAAGGGTGAGCAGGTAAGCAGGAAGCCCCAGCCCCAGACACAAGCAGTAGGCCACAGGCCCACAATGGTAGTAGGCCACAGCCCCACACTGGCAGTAGGCCACAGCCCCCCCCTCCCCACTAGCAGTAGGCCACAGCCCCACACTGGCAGTAGGCCACAGCCCCACACTAGCAGTAGGCCACAGCCCCACACTAGCAGTAGGCCACAGCCCCACACTAGCAGTAGGCCACAGCCCCACACTAGCAGTAGGCCACAGCCCCACACTAGCAGTAGGCCACAGCCCCCACACTAGCAGTAGGCCACAGACCCCACACTAGTAGTAGGCCACAGCCCCACACTGGCAGTAGGCCACAGCCCCACACTAGCAGTAGGCCATAGCCCCACACTGGCAGTAGGCCACAGCCCCACACTAGCAGTAGGCCACAGCCCCACACTGGCAGTAGGCCACAGCCCCACACTGGCAGTAGGCCACAGCCCCACACTGGCAGTAGGCCACAGCCCCACACTGGCAGTAGGCCACAGCCCCCACACTGGCAGTAGGCCACAGCCTCCACACTAGCAATAGGCCACAGCCCCCACACTAGTATTAGACCCAAGTTGCTGGTCTAGTCTGCAAGTTCTCCCTCAAGGACTCAGATGGAGTTGAGTCTTTGATAACACAGTAGGAAAAATCCCAAGGCAAATGGTTCACATTTTAGGTTTAAGAGTGAGAGATCATCCAGGTCAGTTCACCAAAACGATGCTATTGGGCTAGAGTATTCTTCAATTCCGTCTTCCTGAAGGAAAGAATTAGTCTGAAAAACACAGACAGTTTAACTATGAGTTTGATTAGCAAAATAAAGAAAACAAAACAAAGCAAAGATTGACCCCTGACACTTTAGCATCTGATGTGGCAGGAAAAATGGACTGCTTGACCATAACGGAGAATCCCGACAGGAGGAGGCAGATACGTCTCCACGGCTACATTTCCTGAGCTTGCCTCACATTAACTCCTTACTTACCCAGTTTCAAGTCTATTCGCTGGAACCTATCCTTAGACCCTAATAAACCACAGGCTTCATTTTAAGAATGAAAGATCAAAAACGTAACTAAGGGAGTAAAGAATTGGAGAACACATCTGAAAGTCCATAGAAAAGGAGGTGAGTGAACTCTGGTCAGAGTTTTGGGGTCTCCAGTGGCCGCCATGCCTTGAACATTGCTTTAAACACAGTTGCTTGCTGCTGAGCTGTTATCACTTAAACTCCTATTAGCAAGTAAAATGTCAACAACTGGCCTCTAGTCTCGGTTCTACCTGCCCATTGCAAATACCAAAACAGCCCAGGACTTCCTAGGGTGTGCCTAGATGGGGGGTGGCATTTCCTTTATTCCTTCACCTACATAAAACCTATGGAAAAACATTATTCTTAGCATATTTGTTAAGTCTGGTTAGCTTGGCAACGGGGCTTTATTTATCATTTTATTTTGCTTTGGAGGCCTGCACATGGTTTAGCAATCTGAGCTTATACAGTCCCTATTTCTTAAAGTAGATCTTAAGTGGTAATTGTTTTTTAACTCCCATATTTAGGGCTGGTTTGAAACTGTAACAGCCTGTGAAACAGCTGTCCAATCAGAATTAAAGAGATTTAATCAATACTTGAGTTTTCCCATTGATACTTTTAGCTCCCTAGATTAAAGGAAGAAAAAAAAAATAGAATAAAAAGCACTGACACTGTGCTTTCAAAAGTGATTTCTCATTCACCCTCTTCTTGATGTGCAGCAGGAAAGAGGATTGAAAATCCCACTTCTAATTGGACAGTGATGAGCACTAGTAGCACTGGACCACATCCCTCTGGGTGACCTGTGGATGGGGTGGGCAGCAAAGGGACTTCAGCCATTGTGGATCTTCCTTTTTCTCATCTCTACTGAAGGTATTGACAGGCTTCCAAATCAGGGCCAGATGTATAAAGGATCCTCCTGCAAAGCAGCACACGCATGCACTGACACCCCCCAAAACCCTGTTCATGCACACAAAAAAAACCATTAAAACTCTAGTACATGAACACGCATATGCTCATCTATGCACACATGTACCAGAAATGATAAAATTTCTTATTGTACGATATCTTTCTATATCTTTTCATTACCAATTTATCTGTTGGGAAATTATTCTATACAAAATTGTTTAGCAACTTAAATTTTTTTCTGTCTTTTTTTTTTAATTTTTATTGAGACAGGGTCTCACTTTTAGTCCCTGGAGCTTGCTATGTAGTCCAGGTTGGCCTTGAACTCACAGAGATCCACCTGCCTCTGCCTCCCAAGTACTGGGATTAAAGGTGTGTGCCACCATGCCTGGCCAAAGACGGTTCTTAGCCACCATGTGGGTGCTGGGAATTGAACCTGGGTCCTCTGCAAGAGCAGTCGGTGCTCTTAACTGCTGAGTCATCTCTCCAGCCCTACAACTTAAATTCTTATACCTGATTCTGTGCCTCTATGAAGCCTCATGTTCAACAAGATGAAGAAGGCATCCTGACTGATGGGGGCAGGTGTCCACCTTATCAGGGCCATGCCAGCCCCAAGCACCATGTAAAAAGCAACATATTGTCCACCCCTCCCACTAGATAGTAAACTGTTGGGATCAAGTCTCTTTTTAATTCACTGCTAGATTTCACATGCCTGAAACAGTACCTGGCACATGGTAGATAATCAACAAATATTTATTGAGTGGGTGGAGCTATGTATTGGTGACTTCTAATATGTCCTCTTTGTATGGGAGAGATGCTCAGGAGCAGGAAACTGGGGGATAACAAATCTTTAACTTGACCCTATTCTCTGTGATCAATGGTCCACAGCATTTGGAGACTAAGAGTCATGATGGTTAGAGGAAGTTGCTGTAGTTTTGATCTTGATTATCCCCCAAAGACCTATGTGTTTGAAGTGTGCTACCCACGGTGCTGCTGTTGGAAGGTGGTGGAACCTTTAGGAGGTGGGGCCCACTGAGAAGTGCTTAGCTCACTGGGGGTATGCTCCCAAAGGGGATTGTGGAGCGCCACTATTTTCTCCACATCTTCTGTTTTCTACCTAAAAGGTGAGTGGGTTTTCTTGCTGCTCCCACTACAACATGCCATCTTGCCTCAGGCCCAGGCTTCAGTGACTGAAGCCTCCAAGACTGTGAGCTGAGTAAGCCTTTTTCTTTATAAGTTGATCAGCTGAGGCATGTGTTATAACGAGGTAAAGCTAAACTACACAGGGGTACAGAAGGAATTCTTTCAGCTCTTCCTCTCCCATTGGTAGATTTTAGACATGATATTAACTAGTGTGTTGCAATACACCACTAGCTCAGGCCAACATGACTTTTAAAAACCCTGCCACAAAGGAATTGTGAATAAAAGACTTCATTATATAGTACATACATGTAGGTTTTTATTAGTTAGATTTATTCAAGTCAAATTTGTACTAAACCTATTTTACATTTTTGTGTGTGTGATATGTGTATATGTCTGTTTCCATATGTGGTCCAATTTGTGTGTGTCAAGAGCCTGAAATTGATATTGGGTGTCTTCCTCAGTTGCTTTCACTTTATTATCAAGGCAGGGACTCTTGTTGAACCTGGAGCTTGCTGATTCCTGCTGGTCCAGCTAGCTACCTTACCTCAAGGGTGCCCTGTCTCTGCCTCCAGAGTGATGGCGGAGCTTGCAGGCCACCGCTCTGGCTTCTATGAGTGCTGAGGCTGTGAACTCCTGTCCTCACACATGTGCAGAAAGTACTTTATCCACTGAATCATCTCCCTAGCCTCCACTTTACATTATGTAAAGACTAATTTTCATTTCATGTGTATGAGTGTTTGCCTGGTGCCCATGGAAGCCAGAGAGGATGTCAGATACCCTGGAACTGGAGTTATGGGTGGCTGTGAGCCACTATGTGGGTATCGAGAACCAAACTCAAATCCTCTGCAGGAACAGCAAGTGCTTTTAACTGTGGACCCATCTCTCGCGCCCCCCCCCCATTTTACATTTTTAAAAGACTACTACAATCTGTATGTTTGCTCATAAACTTTAAGAGTAGGAAGGGCAAACAGAAGAATAAAGAGTAGTTGAAATTCTCGAAGTCCTTTCCACAATGTTCTGCTGGTGCCATAAACCACAGCTGATGCTGCTCTGATCATGGTGCACTATTTGTGTGCAAAAAGAGGTGAAGCTTGACTCTCTCTGGAAAATGAGACGCTAAATAGCCTCTGGAGTCCAGGAGACTATTATGAAAGCAGGGGGGTGGTGGACTCATCCCATTGGCTGGGATATTTACCCAGAGGTCTGGCTTTCAAATAAAAGAAGCACTGAAGTTAAGTCCCCACTTCCAGGCAAAGAGTGCTAGTCAAAACAGCAAGAAAGAAAGATGGCAAGAATATTGATACTTTTGCTCTGGGGTCTTATGGCTGTACATGCTGGGCATGGAGTATTTATGGACAGACTTGCTTCCAAGAAGCTCTGTGCAGATGAAGAGTGTGTCTGTAAGGACTTTTTAATGCTTTTTCATTATCTTTCTATCATATATTCGAAAATATATCTGCTCAGCATAAAATCGAATTGTACTTTGAAGTGAATCCTCTTTAATGTGTGTGTGATGTGTGTGTGTGTGTGTGTGTGTGTGTTTGTGCATTATTAGCATGTGTCTTCTGTTCTGTGTTTAGTGTCTGACTATGCAGAGTCCATTTAGCTAAGATTCTGTTACAGATTTAATTTTCTGATTTTCTCTCTCTTCTCCAGTCAAACCCCAGCTGGACTCTGGGAGGTTTTAGTCCCTCAGACTTCCTACTCTCCTTATATGCTTTGTCTTTTTACTGTTATAAAATGTAGTCACTTCAGTATTTATCTTCCAGATACGATTTCTCTGGCCAGAGCTCAAGAAGATTACAATGCCCCAGACTGTAGGTTCATTAATGTTAAAAAGGGGCAGCAGATCTACGTTTACTCCAAGCTGGTAAAAGAAAACGAAGCTGGAGAATTTTGGGCTGGCAGTGTAAGAAGAGATTTTAAAATATTCACATACCTTGCTCTCTTTGAAAATATTCATATACATGTTGCTCTTAACTTTTCCTGGATTTCTAATTTTAGTTCTTTTAATGCCTAAAACTAGCTGTTAAGAACAATATGGGGAATGTATATGCAAGCACAAAAAATTCAGATTCAGATCTGTTTATTGCTGCTGCACTTTTTCAAACAAAGATAACTTTATAACAAAACGAAGATGGATAAAGATGATGTTTCCATGAGCAAAAAGGAGAGCACATGGAGGCTTACACATCCCAAAGAGTTTGACTCTCATTCAAAAATGTCTGGGAGGATCTGTCAAGTGGAAGGCCTGTGTGTTAGTGGTCAATCTAAATGAGAATATTCATTTAAGATATTTTAGCACTCTCTCTGATTCTGAAGGATCTACTTTCATGAGTTAAAAGATAGCTGTGTACTGAGTAGAGCCTGGAGAGAGATGCTGCATGATTAATTTGCCATCTTCACCACCTCAAGAATAAATTCTAAATTGATGAGGAACTGAACTGGAAGGTATTCAAGAATTTCTTGCTTTGAATTGTTAAAAAGTGACAAATATTCATACTTTTAAATAAATACTATTCATTTAAAATTTTTATTGACTTCAATTTCTGTAAATTCCGAAAGATTTCAGGCAAGTCACATGTTTTAAGAAAATAATGTTAAAGTAATGAAGCAAGTCAACTGGTCTCCAAAAAAATAAACACAATTCCTGCTGATAGGAGAGAGCTTCCAAGCTCATCTGAGCTCCCTAGAATCTCCATTGATAGGGAAGTGCTGGTGCTAGTGAAACTGTCATTAGAGTAAAGACGTTTCTTAGAAATACCCTCACATCCGCTTTTCCCTGACCACTGCTCTGTGCCACTCAGGTTTATGGCGATCACCAGGACGAGATGGGAATTGTGGGTTATTTTCCCAGTAACTTGGTCGAAGAACAACGAGTCTACCAGGAGGCCACCAAAGAAGTCCCAACCACGGTAAGCAGCTCAGAGGTGACTGGAGGAGGACTCAGTTATTGGGGGGAATGTAGAGTGATTCAAAAAATATATTGTGCAACTTATAGTACATGCCAACAAAACACATCCCAGTGGTGACTTTTCTGTGGAAGTGAGGCTTGGAAGAATGTTTTTAATCAACTGTCAGTCTTGAGGATTAGTTCACTCTCTCTCTCTCTCTCTCTCTCACACACACACACACACACACACACACACACATACACACACAGTTCTATTTGAGTTTATTTTTGGAATGTTTGAACTTTTTAAAACTGCATTTTGGCTTTTTGGAAATACAATTGTATATTGAAGATGTACAACTTGATGTTTTGATATATATACATATTGTGAAATTATCACCTTTCTCAAACCAATGAAGATCTGACTACCTCATAAATGTGTGTGTGTGTGTGTGTGTGTGTGTGTGTGAATCACTTGAGATTATTTAACAAATTTCAAGTATGCAATACAATACTCCTTTTGTTTTAGATCCAAGTTATCCTGGAAGGAGTCCATGTCATACAAAAGGAAACTAAGATATTATTAAGCGGCTCTTCCTGCTGGTTTACATTTATTTATGAAAGATGAATTGGGGACAAATTAGCACTTTTTTTTTAATAAGATCAAATCATTCCAGAAAAATTCTTTTGTTGTGACAGATAGGCTCTGTGTATGCATGAATAAAATCCTACTCTTTTCACTGTCCCGGGGCCTGTAAACTGCAGAAACAAAAGATCCTTTCTGAGTTCCTTTGCAAAGGTGGTTGTTTTGAAGTGATGATACTCCCAAGCTAATTGCTGTGCTTCAAACATTGCCCAAACTCCACAGACGCAACTCACTTGTCACCACTTCTTAGCACTGAGCTTGATCTGCCAAATAACCATAAATTGAAGGTTCGTTTGAAGACCTTCATTTTAAGTAGGTTTTAAAATAGAGTGATAATTACTTCAAATCCTTAGGTTTTCAACTTTGACTTACCTTAAATACAAATTTCTCTTTGACTGAGTCTTATTTTAAATTTAAAATGTACATTTGCTTTGGAGGGGCAAATTTTTTAAATTTTGGTTTTTTTTTTTAGGATATTGACTTCTTCTGTGAATAAGATATTAATTAAAACTGAAGATAAAAAGAAAACACCAAAATGAAGAAAAGAAAGTAAAAATAGCCAAAAATGCCCATCTGTAGTTTCTGGTTTTGTTTAAAGGCAAAGGTTTGGAGCTGGAGGCGGGAACTGTCAGCTGTTTTGTACTTGCCCAGACTGATGCTGGATTCATATGAATGGTTTGGAAGCAAAGACTATTTTTGGATGCAGAGAACCTTCATTTATATGGCATATACAAGGCGTTTCATTTGTAATGATTCCTAAATCATAATTCTTCCCAGCTTTCACTCTGTGTCTATAAACTTGATGAGGAATAGGTCTGGCTTTCAGATGTGTTATTTTAGTTATTTGCCTATATGGCCACTTGAAGTATTAATACTGTACCTAAAGGGGCTGTATTATGAAGGAATATTCTAATATTGTCATAACTTTGATATATGATACCTTTGTATGTAAAAAGTTGAGCTTAAAGGGAGCTTTTTGAACTCTTAAATATTTGGACTATGTCTCTGAATTTCTCTTTTAAAAATATTTCACAACTTATTTCAGTGGGATAACCTTCCCTTCCCTTTACCTTCCAAATGGCCAACTTATGTTTTCCCAAATTTAAATGAATCTGTGCATATACAATGAGGGGGGCAGTTTGTGGACACACATTTGGTGGAAAAAGTTTCTTTTACTGTGTGGCCTTGATAGATCCTTTTTATACATCAAGTCATCAAAAGACACAGCCCAAAACCAAGTCTGTCTTGTTTTCTCTACTTCTATTTCAACTTTAATTTCTTCTTTCCACACAAATTCTTCTGATCAAGAGTAATGCGTCAAGAAGTTTGATGAAGCATTTGTGGGGGACGTCAGGGATCCCCTTTTATAACTTGAAAACTGGAGTTCGTGATGAATGTCACAGCATACACCAATACGCAGAGACAAGAATGGAGCCTTTAAGATGCAGTTTATTCAGAGTGGCAATCTGGGAAGAGAGTCAACACCTCTAAGTTTGCATCTCTCCTCTCTTCTCCAGCTAGCACACTTCAGAGCGAATCTGAACAAAGGCTCATTTTCCAGACTTTGGTCTTGTCCCTCTGGCCAGGTGGTCAGCCTTGCCTCTGAGATTCAGGTCTTGGTGGTTCTGTCATCGTTCCCCTCATTTCCCATCATCACCATCTTTTCCTTGTGGTGAAGGTTCTTATTCCCAAGGCCACTGGGCCCTCGCACAGAGGTGGCCTCTAGGTTACGTTTAAGTTAAAGGCTAATTCAGAACAAATGGACCATTAGCATTGTGCACTGGGCTACTTACAACGTGTACATGTGTGCAGATTTATTTTTACAACACGAAACACAAATGTATTGTTATAAAAGATGAAAGTGCTCTTACCTTTCCCTATTATTTTGAGGGGTTCTTTTTGGATCACATAGACAAAATAATTAAAAACAGGAAAATTTTATAAGAGTTTGAGACAAAAATAGTGTCAGAAATCTGTAAATCTTGGCACCTGCTGGATATGGATAGGAGAGTTATGCTTTTTGAGATAAGTACATCAGCCACTGCATAGGAAAAAGGTGCTTTTCAGAGAGAATGTCCAGAGTGGCAGGGAACCCAAGCTTGGGATTTGGGCCACTCTCTGAAAAAGACACAGAAAAGAGGATAAGCAAAGTGCAATGCTTTCAGATTAGAACTAAGAGAACAGACTTAGCTGTGAGGATCTTTAAGATTAAACCGCAGTGCTTACATGCTTCTGGGGCATGTAAGTCCATATCTCATTAAGGATTAGTTATCCATCCCTCTCTTCTTAAGACACATAGTAATCCATGCATATTATATATGCATAATATACATGTATGCCTGAATGTGCATATTCAGGTATAACAGACAGTTTTATTGAGGGATGGTTTTTCTCTCCATCTGATTGACAGGCCTATTTAGATGAACTTTATTTTAAATTATTTATTTATTTATTTCTGTATGTGTATGAATGTACTGTCTGCATGCAAGTGTGTGCACCCGTGTCGTGCAATGCTGCGGAGGTCAGAAGAGGGTGTCGGATTCCCCTGGAACTGGAGTTCTCCTGGAATTGGAGTTTCAGACAGTTCTCGGCCGCCATGTGGGTGCTGGGGATCGAACCTGGGTCGTCTGTAAGAGTGGTCGGCGCTCTTAACCGCTAGGCCATCTCTCCAGGTCCCGTTTAGATGAACTTTTAAGGGAGGGGCAATAGTTTATTTTTGGAATCTTTTGTGCGTGTGTCTGTCAGTACTGGAAATTGAGTCTAAGGCATAAATGCTAGTCGAGTACTCTCTCACTGAGTTATAGCGCCAGCCTTGTTTTTGTAATCTCATAATCTTTTGGGCAGTTTAGAACACCATGTTTCCATCTAGATACAACTCAGATATCCTTCTGTCGACTAAAAGTCTTGTAACAGAACGGTTGCACTCTCAAACTCTCAGCAGCTGTGGTTGCTGTACCGGACCAGCACAGGATCAAGCTGGGTAACACTTCAGCATGGATTACGAGGGACACACAAGTCCTCCGCACCCAGCTGGGCCGCTATTGACAACTGATGGAGGTTAAAGGAGGAAGTCAGTTTTCTGTAGGAATGTGGTCCTTGGAAGGCTGACCATGTTCTGGTAAATGGCCCCAGGCTCATGTGTATATGAGTAGTGTTAATTGGATTCAGTGGGTTATTTCTTTCTTATCTTATTTTTATTTTTATTTTTTGGTCTTTTTGAGACAGGGTCTTCCTGTAGCCCCAGCTATCCTGGAACTCACTATGCAGACCAGGCTGGTCTTGAACTCATAGACATCTATCTGCCTCTGTCTCTTGAATCCTGGGACTAAAGGCATGCACCACCACGCCCGGCGGGATATTTCTTAAAAAGAGGGTATGAAGCGACTGGAGGGGATAAATGTGATCAAAATACATTGTATGCATTGATGAAATTCCCAGTGACTAAATCAAACATTAAATTAAAAATAATGAAACAGAGTAGACTGAAGGTAATTAAAGAAAAATCAAAGATAAACTTACAGGGGCTAGAGCGATGGCTCCATGGTAAAGGGCACTGGCTGCTCTTGAAGAAGACAGGGTCAGTACACACATGGTGGCATTAACCCTCTGAAACTCAACCCCCAGAGGATCCAGTGTCCGCTTATGGCCTCTGGGGGCATTGTAAGACAGGTGCACTTATACATATTCAGGCAATATACCCATACACATAAAATAACTAACTAACTAACTAACTAACTAACTAACTAAATAAATAAATAAAATAAACCTATAACATGGGGCTGGAGAGATGGCTCAGTGGTTAAGAGCACTGGGTCCTCTGCAAGAGGACATAAAATAAATAAAATAAATACATAAAATAAAAATTAAATACAAAAAAATACATAAAATAAAAACTAATACCTAAAATATAAAAAAATAAATAAACTTACAACCCCCAAGCAAACCTTTTCCAGGTGGAAATGGCTTTCCCTGAGAAAGCCTCCGCCTGTCTTTGCTACCTCCACCTTCTGTACGGAGGGATGAGGGTGGTGCTCCTCCTTCCTTTCTCATGGTATTTTAAGTTCTAAAGAAGTCATCTGTGATATTTTTCCTTTCTTAAAACCACTGTATTACCAGTGAAAATGGGAGGTGGGATTCAAAGCTGATTGTGAGGAGAGGGTTCAAAGATCATCCGGGGGTCTACAAGGCTTTCTGTATTTAAATGGAATCTGTGCTGTGTACAACTAATGTAATTTTTTTGATAGACTCATGAGTTTTTGTTTGTTTTCATGTGCTATGTGTGCCCCTTCCCTTCCCCAAAGGAAAATCTTTAATAGTTTCTGGGTATTTTTTTCCCTTCGATCAATGTGTTTGACCTTTGGGTTATAGACAGTGCGAGGGGCTTGGGAATGAGGTTGACCATCCAGTTACATGTGGTGTGAAGAAGGAAGCAGAGAGGACATTTAGAAAAAGTCAGAGACTTGGGCCAAAGTTATGCTCGTTTTGACTTGGGATGAACATTGTTTTGTCTCATGTTTATGGAGATCAGATAAGTAAAATGGTGTGGAAAACCACACCAAAAGAATACCACAGTTTATGTGATTCCAGCTCACTTTACACCATGAAAGGTTCCAGGTAGCATCTAGGACTGGCCACCAAATATTTATCCACTTCCTTTCAGTCACTGGCCTCCCTATCCCAGGTACCTCACCTTCCTTCCGACATGTAGCACCCCTATTGCCTCTGTGTGGACTCAGGATTCTGGTCTTCATCCCACTGCTGAGGACTTCTGCAGCAGACTTCCTGCCTGGCCCGTCATCTCCCATCCACCAGGAGTGACCTCATCCAGAAGTTGGCAAGCCACCGTTGGGCTTAAATCTCCATGGGCCCCATTCTATATGTAGGGAAAGCGAGTGCAGGCAGTGGTAGCCCATCTCGCCTCTGATGCAAAACGCATCCCTGGGAGCTGCTGAGTGCAGAATCTCAGGAACCTGGAAGACATCCCGAATCAATCTGCTTTGCAGCAAGATCCTCAGGGGCTTCCCGTGCATTTGGAAGACTGATTTTAGATTTTTCCCCTCATGTTAAAGAAATATTAAAAATATAGAGGATGTGAGAGATGAGGAAACTTTCCCCAGGCTCAAAGGATCTCAATATTGACACTACCTTCCACACCCCACCCAGGCATTGTCTAGGCACTCTATTCATCTTTTTCCAGAGAAAAAGGTGCTAAGTGGTAGCAGGAGTTTGGTGGTGACCGGACATTACGGTTCCCTTTTCATTGGAAATGACATTTCAACAGCTTAAAGACCGGC